>JAVYIG010004291.1:0-166915 GCA_035222895.1 Strongylocentrotus droebachiensis | reverse complement strand
GATGAGAAGATACTTGTTCATACACAACCCAGATATAGACGCCATGTTGCTGAAAAGCAAGACATAGTAGAAGAAAGGTAGGGTGGAGTTGATCACGGTGCAAATTATGACGTCGCCTTTTGAAGCCTTCCATGTGAGAGACCAAATGCCACCGATTATAGATTGGATCATGTCAAGAAGAGCATGTACTTGGTAAACTAATGCCACTTCTTCAGGCATGCAAACTTGCTTTGATATCACCACAAGGGGTGATCACATTCAAGGTAACAGAGAGTACTATATTTAAAGAGAAGAAAATGAAAGTAAAAGTACTTCCATCAAAAGGTTCTGTTCCGTTGTCATCACGTGTCATGTTTTCCATAATGCCTGAATGTCATCATACCAACGATTATGAAAGCTGTTTACCAGTATCTGCCCGCTTGTGTCCTTGTCGTTGAATTTCGATAGTGAAAATTCGAGTTTCCCCGCTTCTGTCGGCCAAATTAAATATCACCGTCATTGCCGACCGAAAGACGAGAAAACGTCCGACTGAAACATACCCAAACTTATTGAAAAGAAAAATGCACATCAGAGAATGAAACACAGTACTTGAGGATACAGTTCTGATGAAAACTCTGTCACACCTAGCTTGGATATTGGTTGAAAGTAAAACTGCTCACCACAGAAAGGTTAAAAGAATACTCTAAAGTTGTTACTATTATGAGTGACACTATGTCAGACATGCACTCCGCAAGGTATTGATATCGAGTGTGATACACGTGATCACAAAACGAATGGCAGGGTGGTCGCTATGCCTGTATTTGAACACTGATAATAGCACTGTAGAATGGTATTGACTATAATTGTCATGATCGATGGCAGACCTTTGACAATCAATTGGATGAATACTCTCTTTCTGGCAGCCCCCCCCCCCCCCCCCACCCCCTTCTTTGATTTTCAAAGAGTTCGGGGAATTCATACAGAGAATTGAGAAATAAATGGCTTGGTATAAATTGGAAATGAATTATCAAACAATTGCATTATACCATACCAACTATGTTTATAATATACTCATATCGAGAACAAACTATATTGTAATATTGTTTCAATAAGCTGCAGATATATTCCCTTCCCTTTTCCTTGTCTTTTGTAGTTAACTGTGAGTATCGGTTCATGTATCCCTGTAATCTCACTTTCCTTGTTTTAGCGTGTATTTGTATTTTATAAACTTTACTTTAGTTAATTATGTCATGTTTAGTTTAAGGAGCCTATCCACAACAAGCTCTGCTTTTCCATAGGCTCCGCCACTGTATCTCTTAATTTAAACTTAATGGACAATATTCTGAATAGTGTGTACCGGTATTGTATGTACATGTATAAAATAATCGTTTTCAATATGTTGTTACACTCTTTGTAAAATGAGATATTGTGGAAACCAATAAACTATCTATCTAACTATCTATCTATCATTATTATGATTTTCTGTTTTTCTTTTGCTTCGGTCCATCATGACTTAAATTGATTTATCTATCTGAATGGATATTCACTGAAAGGAAAGGAGTGAACACACTTCGACCGTAGATTGACACTTAAATGTGTTTATTCGGAAATACAAGAGGTGTTCATAGTAGTGCTAAGTAGTATTCAGCATTTGTAAAATATTGAAATTGCCCCCACTATTTGACCATTTGTGCCACACTATCTGCAATAGAACTCTGAGTAAATAATTAAATAGTAATAGAGTAAATAACCATTCATTATATGTATAATATTTGGCCAGCAAGATGCCCAAAATAGTCTCATATACGCGCAGGAGTAGCCGGAATATGAATTTCTTAACACAAAAAAGTAACAAAAATGTGTGCACACTCGCTTTGCGAGAGAAAAACAATTAGAAACGGAAGAGTTGGTTCGGACAAAACGCGTCAACGCCCTCGCGAAAGTGTGCCAGGAAACGTCTGTTCGATAGAGTTGACAACTAGGCCCTGTATTAAAAAAGAGTTGCGATTGATCCGAAACAATCGCAAGTCGTCTTATCAATTGCAAGCTTGCAGCCTCCTATCTCTAATGTACAAATATGTTGCGATTGGTCGCCACTGTTTATAAGACAAGGATCTGGTCAGCAGGGGCGGCGATAACGGGGGGACGTCCCCCCCCCTCTCGATGTTTGAAGGGGGAGGGGGGGATCGTCCCCCCCCCCCGAAAATTTGAAAAAGTGCAAAAAAAAGAATGTACAGCAAATACTGACTAAAGACTGCGACACACTATAAGGCTTCGGAGGGCCCAAGAGTGCAGCGTTAAGACAAATAAAAATGCAAACATCTTCTGGCTCGGGAGCTATGATCCCTCACATAATATCCTTCAAAATGTACAAGTTAATATTGTAGAAAAGTGAAGTGTGAAAAAAGTATATTGTTTTTTTCATACTATTGTTTTGCTAAGGAATATAATTTGTTAATACAACAAAACTTCAAAAACCTGCGAGGGGTAGTCACTTTCGTCACCTTCACCCCTCTCGTTCACTATGCTCACTCACTCGGGTTTGGGGGCAGTTCCCCCCCCCCACCCCCCCCCTCCTCAGTAAAATTCAAACGTGGTTTATTTCTTATTCGATACCAGTGACTAATTTACAAATTTTGCTGAAATGGCATGATTTTCCCTGAGCTTCCGGGGGCTATGCCCCCTGGACCCCACCAAGGACCCAAAGGCGGGCCCCTGGTTGCTCATCTGATCGTAATTTAATACCAAAAACCGCTGAGCTTCTGGGGGCTTCGCCCCTGGACCCCACTCCGATTAGTGACCTGCATGCAAGTGTCACAAATAAGGTACACTGTCGCTCATAAAGTTGGAATATTTTTGTTTTACCCCAATTTATGGAATTATTTTAAAAATAATTTAAAAATAATAGATCTAGTTAATAGTATACATTCATGATATTAAAAATTATTATATACCTCACTTAAGTAATCCAGCAATCTGATTGGTCGAAATTGCATTCATAAACTTTAACTGTTCCCGAAAATTCCCAGTAACCATGGTTAAAACAGTTCTAAAATCTCAATAACCATGGTTACCGGGAAAATAGTTCAGTCTCCATGGTTACCCCATAGGTTTACATGTTAAAAAATGGTCTGAGCGATCGAGGAAACCGTACGTGTGCGAAGAATTGGTCGGTAATTTCAATACAATTGAATCTCGATCGATCTTACCGACAATTTTATCTTGCATTGTTGACATGAAGACGAAAATAAACTTCCAAAAACAAAAAAAAAACATCTGCCGATAGATCTTGATCTAAGTTCGTGCCAATATGCATTGCAAAAGTAAAAGAAGGGCCCGTTTAATGGAGCAGCGGCGAAGCATCCACCACGCCAAACCGTTTTCAATCCATTTTAATGTATATATTAGAGAAAACTGCTATATAATGGTGTCAGAGCGCGCTGGCCGAGAGGTTTAAGGCGCTGGTTTTAGTTACATCACCTTTTGTACGCAAGAGATCGAATCCCATCTTCGACAACAGTTTTTTTATTTTTTATTCTTTATTTTTTAGTCTATTTTTTTCGGCATATAAAAGTATTAATGACTGCTTTAATATTCGAGAAATAGTTGTTTTTATACGCTCTCGGGAAGGTTACAATTGGGCTATTGCCCTCGGCACGCCTCGGGTAATAGCACAATTCTAACCTTCCCTTGAGCGTATAAAAACAACTATTTATCTCAAAGCAGTCATTAATACTATAATATATTTCATGTCTAGCTCTAACTCCTATATGCATAATATACATGTTATACATCAATGAATAGTAAGTACAAGGGAATTATTGGAAAATGCAAAGAAACAGGGAATGTTCTAGGTACTAAGAGCTTATGTACTTGGTGTACTGTATTTTCTTTCTAATCCCGATCTTTAGGGCGGCTGGTCTAGGGATGTGTGCCATGGCATCGAGGGTGGCCGGTATGATCTCCCCGCTGATCATCCTGCTTGGGGATTACTGGAAACCCCTCCCGTTCCTCATCTTCGTCATCTCCTCCATTTTAGCGGGAATCCTGGCCCTCTTCCTCCCCGAGACCAAAGAGAGGCGGGTGCCAGAGACCATCGAAGAGGGGAGAACTTTGGCAGGTTAGTCGTCCTCATGTAAGCCTCTTCATATGGAATAACTGGGATCGGCCGTGTTTGTAGAGGTAGACCTTCATCCACCCCCACGATCCATGATTTTTATTGATAATGAAAATGAGGATGCAATCAAAAGGATTAATATGATTGCATAGCTCAAAGGGAGAACTTTTGATACTGATGAGGCTACCCTGGGTAAACAATACTTATTATTACTATCGATTATTGTTAGTAGTAGCACACCTGTAGTAGAATTGTTGTATTCGTTATATTATTGTTAAGAATATTATTACCATTATTATTAGCATTATCACTATTATTATTATTATTATTATTATTATTATCATTATTATTATCATTATTATTATTATTATTATTATCATTATTATCATTATTATTATAATTATTGATATCATAATTGTTATTATTATTATTATTATTATTATCATTATTATTATAATAATTATTATTATTGTAATCAAAGGAGTAGGAAAAGATGATCGATAATTTCGATTATTATGTGGTAAATGACGATGATAATGACGATGCTAGTATGTTGTTGGTAAGGACTGAAAAAACAAATGACAGAACTGATATTTAATCTCTACGCTCTATTTTAATCAAACACTATCAGTGAGATTCTTCTTCAAGGAAATGCATTGTATACAATTTCCACTGCTTTACCTCAATACATATCTGCTTCTCTCGTCATGAATATATTTCTTCATGACATGTTTTGTTGAATACAACAATAACATTTGCCAATCTAAATTCTATGTTGCATTTAGAAATGAAACAAAGCGCAAACCAAGTTTATTACTTACAACCCCTGTAAATGTTACGAATCAACGAATACAGGATTAAACTTAAACAGACTCAAGTACATCCGTAATCTAAATGTCCTTTTATTTATGCCGTTTTTATGATAATATTCCGTTTCACCATCATTCCATACAAAAGTCACGAACTGAGATGTAACATTTTCTACGGTTTCTGATTTTTTTTCGTTAGAACTCCTCTAAATGAACCTGGTGATGAAGACTACAACATGAGTGACAGTCCAAAGATGACATCAGGCGACTTCAAGTATCAGAAAGCTCCCGATGTCGACACCGCCATCGAAGCCTGAACTCGAGCCAAAAATGTCACAGAATTGTAGTTGGCTTAATAGTGGTGATACACACATATAAAATCAATAAATCAGAGAATGAGATGACTTTGATAGTCTAAATTTAATGAAACAATAAAACGAGATACATTATGAGTTCACAAGTATTGTAGTTGGCAAATAGAAAATGAATCAGATTGTCATTTACTTAGAGTTTTATGTGATTGGAAAGCTTGACAATATTTTGATAAACCCATTTAGTATTTAAACATCGTAACACCTTGATTTAATTCGATGAAATATCTTAAAAACAGAAATTAAGAGGGGCACAGGAAGGAGAAGAATACTCTAGACAGGTTGGATGTATCAGCGTGAGCAATGGGAAGAAATGGGTAGAAGGGGCAGAGGATGAAAAAAAAGGACAAGATGAGGGAGAGGGGGAGGGGGAGAAGAGAGAGAGGGAGAAGAGAGCTATTCGAGAGAGAGAGAGAGAGAGAGAGAGAGATATAATGGGGGAGAGGGAGAGTGAGAGAGAGAGGAGGGGGGAGAGTGTGAGAGAGAGAGAGAGAGAGAGAGAGAGAGGAGGAGGAATAGACAAGGGAGTTGTGCTAATGTAGAATGCTAGTAAACAGAAGGTTATGGAATAACATGAAGGATCGGTGGGTGGGGGTATAACATATAACTTGCATCTGACATATCTAGTGTCAACTAATGTTTATGTAAATATTGGCGCCCGGGTACAGTTGGTATGTATATACATGACGTTTAGTCAAATTCTTTTTATATATTAACTACTAACAGTATAGTATTATGTAAATGAATATGGCATATTTATCAAACTGTTTATCTATTGTGTAACCCATCGAGTATTTACGAAAAGAAGTATTTTAATAATATCTACATGTACATTTGTTTAGTTATTTACCTCTTTTTAGCTAATACCACAGCTAGAACTTAAAGAACTGAACAGATTTGAAATTGAATAACGGTGCTACACCTTTGATAGACCAGCCGCAATCATTATACGATCAATTTTATGTAACAAAATTGAAGACGCAGTAATAATCTTTTATCTTTTATCACGTATATCATAAAACATGTATTATATGTATTAACTACAGAAATGGAGTGCCTTTTTAACATGATACAGCTTTATAACATAACTTGAATATACGAAAGTAACAGTGCGCAAGTATTTAAAGACGGTATTGTGCTGTCACGCTTTTATTCCGAGTGTATAGTGTTTTCCTTTTTACGTGGTTGTTGTTGTTGATTGGATTTAAAATCATTTCAGTCATAATTGACTATTTACGTGATGTTTGCTTGTTCTTGTTTTATTCATAAGTTGTTTTGTTTTTAACTTGGTTGGTTTGTTTGTTTCATATGCCTGTAATGCCAGCATGTGTATGCTTGTGTGTGAGCAACCAGGGGACCGACAGCTTTAAGTCCTCACTGAGGGACTAGGTAATGAGGATTAATGTCTTATTGGAAGACACAAGCGCATATCCTTGGTTTCGAACCTGGGGCCTACCAGATACAAGACCTCTGCTCTATCACTGACACATCGTGCCTCATTCATTCTGTCCGGCAGTTCTCGAATAGTCGGCCATCTCACTATTTATGGCAAACTGTGATGATTAATGACTTTAATAATGGAAGGCACAAGCGCATCTACTTGGTTTTGAACCCGGAAAATGGTGATTCTTTATCTTCACCCGTTTTGGTGTGTTGAAAAATATAGTCATCAATCTCTATTGGCTCTTTAACTTCTTAGACATTTCTACCGCTTTAATTACTGCGCACTGTAAACATGATAAATAAGTCAACAGTTTGTGGAGATGTCGTGGTAAAGTGGTTAATTGAATTTTCTCTTAAACCAAGCATGAGCTCCTAATGGGGCTCCCAACACTTTAGAGGGGCTTCAATAAGATAGGGATAATTGAATACACAAAATGCATTTTTCTTTAATATTTACAAGCAAATTATAAACATTTTATCCCACATATCTATTATAAGTAATCATAACTATTCTACGCTAGTTCAAGTAACAAATATTAAAGTGCACCAATTTTTTTTAAGGCAAAGCGCTGCCAAATTACAAACACAAAATCAAAGAAAACTTGATTAAGATAATTTTCTTTATCTAATGAAAAGGGCGAATTAACAGTGTAGAACTGTGTTTCAAAAAATGGTGTTTCAAAAATCACCGAAAGAAATTACGAATAACTTTTCTGGCTTCTCTAGTAGTCAACAGATATGCAACAGGCTGAATCCAGTTACTAGAGGAACTGATTGCATCAAAGAGATCCCTCAGGAAATGGCTATTGAAACAGAAGTACACAACGCCAGGAATCCAACAGACATAGAAAGCAGCTTGGAGAAGCAACACAGTCACAACCCCTTTGAACCTTCGTGCGGATCTCCGTGGATGGGGATGTGGCCTTTGTCCGATCATGACACTAACGATTCCCTTGGTCAGGTTGGTTTCCTCGTTGTTGGGTCTCTGGTGATGTGTCGTATTGGCTTTCGAGGCGTGGCATGGGACTGAAGACATCGCAGCAATGGCTCTAGATTGCTTCAGCACGATTCTAAGCAAGCCGACGTTTGTCCATGTCGTAATTCCGAAGGCGACGGCTATCGGGACGCTGATGAAACAAGCGTTGAAGGAATCAACCCAATTGCTCGTTATGAAATTTTTGTCGCCGGTGCATTCCGCAATGAACTTCTTCGAAAATGGTAAGCCAGGAAGTGGGAGGTATATCATACAAACCAACGAGATTGTTACAAGTCCGATTACGAGCCATTTTTTGGTCTTGTCCAGCGAAGCCATCGTGGCATACCTTAAGGGGTGGCTGATGAAAAGATACTTGTTCATACACAACCCAGATATAGACGCCATGTTGCTGAAAAGCAAGACATAGTAGAAGAAAGGAAGGGTGGAGTTGATCACGGTGCAAATTATGACGTCGCCTTTTGAAGCCTTCCATGTGAGCGACCACATGCCGCCGATTACAGATTGGATCATGTCAAGAAGAGCATGTACTTTGTAAACTAATGCCGCTTCTTCAGACATGGTAACTTGTTTTGATATCACCACAAGAGTGATCGAATTCAAGGTAACAGAGAGTACCATATTTAAAGAGAAGAAAATGAAAGTAAAAATACTTCCATCAAAAGGTTCTGTTCCGTTGTCATCACGTGTTACGTTTTCCATAATGCCTGAATGTCATCATAACAACGATTACGAAAGCTGTTTACCAGTATCTGCCCGCTTGTGTCTTTGTCGTTGAATTTCGATGGTGAAAATGCGAGTTTCCCCGCTTCTGTCGCCCAAATTAAATATCACCGTCATTGCCAACCAAAAGACGAGAAAACGTCCGACTGAAACATACCCAAATTATTGAAAATAAAAATGCACATCAGAGAATGAAACACAGTACTGAGGAAACAGTTGTGATGTAAATTCTGTCACACATAGTTTGCAACTGCTGGATATCGGTTGGAAGTAAAACAGCTCACCACAGAAAGGCTAAAAGAATATTCGAAAGTTGTTACTATTATGAGTGACACTATGTCAGAAATGCACTCCCGCAAGGCATTGCTCACGAGTACAAATGATACACGTGATCAAAAAACGAATGGCAGGGCCGGGAAACGGTATCTAAAAAGCTTAGGATTAAAAAATAAGAAGCGAAAAGAACAAGAATCTGTCATTAAAATTGATGGGGAATTATGTCATGATAAGATGGCCATCGCTGATGAATTCAATTCTCATTTCACAAATGTGGCTGCCAAATTAGTAGACAAACTCCCCCCCCCCCCCCCTTCCAAAGACTTTTTCAGCGCAGATAATGATTGTATTCGTGATTTTGACGAAAGAAAAGGTGTACGTGAAAACAGCTTCGAGTTATTACCAATCAGTGAACAATTTGTTTTCAAAGAGTTACGTAAGTTGAATGTATCAAAAAGTACTGGGTTAGACATGATTCCAGCTAAATTCCTAAAAGATGGTGCGAAGGTTTTATTTAAGCCTCTAAGTTACTTAATGAACCTATCTATCTTGACGAGTACTTTTCCAGAGGATATGAAAATAGCAAAAGTGACTCCACTTTATAAAAAGAAAGATAAAACTGATGTTAGCAACTATAGACCTATTAGTGTTTTAAGCGTAGCATCAAAGATTCTAGAAAAATCGGTCTGTGTTCGAATTGAAAGATACTTCAAAGAAAATAATATAATTTATGAATTTCAGTCTGGTTTTCGACATGATTATTCGACTGAAACATGTCTAATTCATTTGACTGATTATTTGAGGACAGAAACTTCCCAAGGGCGCTTTGTTGGTATGGTGCTCCTTGATCTGCAAAAAGCTTTTGATACAGTTAATCATTGCGTCTTATTGAAGAAGTTACAACTAATGGGTTTTAATAAGGCAAGTATAGATTGGTTCAGATCCTACTTATCTAATCGACACCAAGTAGTGGCCATTCATGATATTCGTTCCAAACTAATGCCTATAACATGCGGTGTTCCTCTGGGAAGCATTTTAGGCCCAATTCTATTTTCAAGTTATATAAATGTTATGTGTATTTGTATAAAAGACTTTAAACTATCATTGTACGCAGATGACAGCGTACTACTCTATTCAAATCCTGATCCTAAATATATTGAGGAAAAGCTCAGTGAACAGCTGTCTACGTGTGTCGATTGGATGACTGATAATAAGCTTTCTTTACACTTGGGAAAAACAGAAAGCATTTTGTTTTGTTCTAAAAGTAGTTCTAAAAAGTCATTTGAATTCAAAGTGACACACAATAATCAAGTAATCAAGAGAAAAGATTCTGTGAAGTATTTAGGCATTGAGTTGGCTAGCGCAATTTCATTTTCATCTTTAGTAGAATCAGTTGTAAGAAAAGCAAATTCTCGTCTGAAATTTGTGTACAGGTATCAAAGTTGTATGGATTTAAAAGCAAGACGTACACTCTGTTTTGCTCTTATTCAATGTTTATTTGACTATGCTAACCCTGCATGGTATAGTAACATAAACAAGTCAGATCAAAAGAAGTTGAAGATTATACAGAACAAAATGGTGAGATTTATCAACTGTTCTGGTCCAAGAACTCATGTTGGCTACAGCGAACTTTCTAAAGCTGGTTTTCTTGAGGTCGACCAAAGATCAAAATAACTCGTATTGCATCACGTGCATAAAATATATCATACTAGGTCGAATCATTATATACGATCCAACTTCGATCTTGTTACTGACTTACATGATTATAATACAAGAAATAGCCGATTCAACTTTAACTTACCAGAAAGAGTAGGTAGTATTGGAAATTCGTTGTATTACAATGCCATAAAACATTGGAATTCCCTTCCCAATGGTGTAAAGGAAATAGAAAACTATGCTCATTTTAAGAGGAAATTAAAGGAATAACTAATACTTGACAGTCAGATAAGAGAAGTTAATGACATGTTATATGATTGAAATTTGTATTCTTCTGCCGGTTCATACTTTTTCATTTTGTATATACTTATGTTTTCGTATGTTATAGAAATTCTACAAATTCATCATTATTTTCCTCTTCTTCCTCCGCCTCTTTTTCTTCTTCTCCTTCTTCCTTTTCTTCTTGTACTTATTATCATTTCTATCATCAGTTTAATGTTGTATTATTATTATCTTTAATAAGTAATTCTTTTATTTTTCTTATCTGTCTGTAAATAATTATTACTATTTTAAGTTATTAATTTTATACATGTCTGTATAAGGGACCCCACTGGAAATAAGCTCTCGAGCTTTCGTGGGTTATCCTGTTCAAGCTGACTTATTTCTGATCTGTTATTATTGTATATTGTTGTATGTTGGAAGCTTGTCGAATAAAAATCAATCAATCATCAATCAAGTGGTCGCTATGCCTGTATTTGAACACTGATGATAGATCTGTCACTATGAACATGACGGACAAAGAAAGCGGACAAAATACACAGTTCCTCATTCTACCCTCAACAATTGCTATGGTAAACAAAGGAACATCCCTTCACTGCTATTATGTAAAAACCTGTAGAACAGGTGTCACATGCATATTCACCTGTTCTACACATTTTTACATAATAGCAGTGAAGGGATGTTCCTTTGTCTACCACATCAATTGTTGAGGGTAGAATGAGGAACTGTATATTTTGTCCGCTTTCTTTGTCCGTCATGTTCATAGTGTGTAGAATGGTATTGACTAAATGTTTCATCATGATCAATGGCAGACCCTCGATAATCAATTGCATGAATACTCGCTTTCTGGCTGCCCCCCCCCCCCCACCCCCCTCTTTTGATTTTCAAAGAGTTCGGGGGAATTCATGCAGAGAATAACAAAAGAGATGGCTTGATACAAATTGAAAATGAATTGTCAAACAATTGCATTATTATGATTTTCTGTTTTTCTTTTGCTTCGGTCCTTCATGACTCGAATTGATTTATCTATCTGAATAGATATTCACTGAAAGGAAAGGAGGGAACACACTTCGACCGTAGATTGACACTTTAATGTGTTTATTCGGAAATACAAGAGGTGGTCATGGTTGTGCCAAGTATAGTATACAGCATTTGTAAACTAATGAAATTGCCCACTGTTTGATCATTTGTGCCACACTTGTAGCGAGGTATGCATGTTATCTGCAATAGAACTGTGAGTAAATAACATTATAATTGTTTACTTAAGATTAAACGCACGTTTGCCAACCCTAACGTCATATTGACGGACCCTTTGAGTGTATTCGATTCTTTATTTTCGATGAATTTAATGAGATTCGATTTTCACTTCATTAAATTGAGGGGCTGAGCAAGGAAGATTGACGTATTTAGCTAGCGGCATGAGTGCAAGACATTACGACTCGGTATTTATTCGTTTAAAATTCCGCTTGGGGTTGGGGTGGGGGATGGGGGAGACTTTGCATTGTGTTGTATAAAAGTGTCTAATTTATAGCGAGGCCATTCGACATGTTCAATGACTTTAATATATATCTTATTTTGCGCGGTCGAGTAGCAAACGAGCGAGAAACAAATGCATTTCTTGAAATTCGGAACTTAAGAACTTCTTCTTTGTTTTCCTTCTTCTTCTTCTCTTCTTCTTCTCCTTCTACAATTATGTTTGATATACCCCGTCCCCACAGCACCAAACTTAATTTGGATTGGTATCCACGCTGTATATATCTGGTAATTTGTGTTCTATCCTGTAATTTGTGTTCTATCCTGTAATTTGTGTTCTATTCTGTAATTTGTGTTCTATCCTGTAATATGTGTTCTATCCTAGATGTAATCTTCATCCGCTTTGATACGACGAGGGCAAGAGCCCAAATGTTCATCAATCACTAAATACTGAAATGTTTGGAGTAGGCAAAATAAAAATGAATGGTGCAATCATATTTTTGGGGAAAGATTCACTTCTGTTCTTGTTTATTTTCCCAATTTTTCAAAATACTATAAAGTATTATGAAGGTGCATGTATATTACTAACAAAAGTCAAAATAAATATATAATCATATCATAATACAAATCAATTACATAATTAAAAATTTACAAAAACACATAGTTGACAGATCATTTCAAAAGTGAAAATGCAGGAGACCGACATATTAAGCTTTACTTCAAGTTCATTTCCAGTTATGATTACGAATGCCATTTGACGCGAACACCAATATATGTAGCCTATATATATTTTTAAGAATGGGCGAGTGTTTAAATATTCTTTTTTAGTTTGTAAATTGATATAGTAGTCTATCAAATTTAGAAACATTATTGTGTAATTGTAAACATATTTGTATTTGTATGCATGTATAATAAAACATCAGCCAATCAAGATGGGTAACTTAAAGATAAAGTTGAGTTCTGGTCATGTGATTGCATTGTGAAAGAAACGGTGTGGAATCTTTCAGAAAAGTTTGATCATCTAGTATATATGTATTCGTGTGTATTGCAAGGTTCTGGAATCATCAAAATGATAAGAAATTTGGCCAAATCTTGGCAAAGTTACAAGCACCGTACACAGAATGATGTATATGGGACTACACGAACACATGGCGAACAAATCCTACCCTGATTTTTACGATGTTTCATGTTATATTTAGAATATGAAGGCATTTGAAGAGCCATGCTTTTCAGGGAACATGTTTAATCTAATGTTCTTCCACCCTTGCATAATAACAATGATTACGCTCACAAATTATTGTTACCTCTTCCCAGAACTTAACCTTCTCTTTAAAGCCATTCATTTTTAAAAACTATAAATAATGTCCTAAGTATGGTACATCAAAAAACGATTAAACACAAATTCACAAAGGTATTTAAACAGACTCTGTTATCATTCGTTTGGGATATGCTCTATAAATAATTGAGGGCCAGTTTTTATTGTCTGGCTAACGTCTTTTAAAGAAGAAAAATCATCGTAATATTACGACACGAAAGTTCTACATTATAACAGGATCACCATCTCACCTCACACAAACACACGAATGCTCAAAGGTCTGTGTAATTACGAGAAGAAAAAACCCATAACTGTGGTGGTTTTGAATCTCACATTCACCAACTTACTACCAATGCGCATGGGCATACATTTACATAAAAATGAATATTTATATAATTAACAATAGTAAAGATTCGATAACAGTATAATAATAGAGTACTATTTACATCAATAAATGGTTTAAAAACCCATGCACAATACACAATACAACCATTGATCAATATGGCATGATTATAAGAATAATAGTGGGTTCGTGTATAGCGCTCGTGTCTGTCAGACTTGAAACTACTGGGGGGGGGGGGGGGGGGGTGTTTCACAAAGACTAAAATCGACTTAAGTTTGACATGAACAATGGCAGGCCGTTCGTGCCGCTAGTTTCTCTAACCATTCCTGGCATTGGTTTATCAAGGGACGTACAAATCGTCGTAACAAATCTACAGAGTTTAGCTTGTTTGATAGATCATTATTGAAGGAAAAAATATTATTTATAGAACACAATTGAGAGACCAATGGTGAGAGCAACCATTAGCATGAATGGCCTGCCATAGGCTTTTTTAAACACCCCAATGTGCACCGTGCTCCACTATTAGGGACTTTTAGATTTGCACAACGGAGAACGTGGACTGCCCTTTTAAGACAATGTGACGTCACTGCCAGTGCCTTAAAAGGATGTCACATTGCCTTAAAAGGGCAGTCCACGTTCTCCTTTGTGCAAATCTAAAAGTCCCTAATATTCCCCGTGATGAAGAAGAAGCTGAAAGAAAAGAGGAAATTCGAATTCATCATCATTATCCTCCTAATCATCCTTGTTACAACAGTCATCTTTATCCTCATCCTCATCTTCATCATCATCATCATTATCGTCATCGACAACATTAATAACATCATAATCATCATCATAACCACCATAAAGATCAAACCCTATCGAAAAATCAAGTCAACAGCAATTTCATACCCTATGCTTATCCCATAGAAATACCTTATGTTCGGGTTTTAAGTCATTTTCACGTTCACACGTTTCACAAGGTGGTGGACATCCTATCAAATCGCCAAATCACCGGCACCACCACCGACGTTATCACAACCACCATCAGCAAACTAAACAAATTATCTTAACAATCATCATCGTAACCTTCACCTTCTTGTTCTTCTATATACATGTATTTCTTCTTCTTTCACTGCTTAATATCCTCCCTCTTCTTCGTCTCTTCTTCGTCATGTCCGTTATCATCTCTACTGTTAAAAAATCTATTTTTATTTGTTTACCTGTAGTGTATTTGCTTTGTTCTCCGTAGCCGCCCACTTGAGGAGCTCCGAGGCCGCGTCTTGATTATTACTCGTAGTCGTGCTCGTATTCAAGTTACGATGACGATCGAGCAGACCGATGATGGTGTCGAAGCTACCGGAGTTGGTCGCGACCTGGAGCGGCGTGAGCTCTTCATCGTTCTTGGCACTCATATTTACCAGCACCGCTATATGAGTTAAATTTGTCGTGTTAAACCATAATGGAAAGATAAGAACACTTATAAGAAATGATGCATATGGCAGGGCTTAGACATAATATCCTGAAACGAATCGGTAAAGAAAAACACGCTCTTCATCGTTCTTGGCACTCATATCAGCACCGCTGTAGGAGTTAAAATGTATCGTATTAAACCTAAATGGAAAGATATGAAAAGTAATAAGAATATTGCATGTGGCAGTGCTTAAACAAAATATTTTGATAATTATGAATGGTTAAAGAAAGACATGCGAAATATATTAAAACACATTCGAGTTTCTTAAGAGATAAAGGTCATGGACCAACTAGGGAAACAATGAGACATGGAGTGGAATGACACTGCAATAGTGTACTAGAATAGCAGAAGGCAGAGATATGTAGAAGAGTATTACAATAAACCTCCAAACTGGGAGTAGTTACGTTGATAGATTAATCTTTTTTGCTGTCCTTTTTTCAATTCTTTTCCTTTAATGTGCCTTGTTCGTCGATGTATTATGGTATGCTTTATCCTCTTCATCCATTCATCGTCTTGAATATTTTCATGCTCTCCCTCGACTCTTCATTAGTTCTATTTTCCCCTTTTTTCAGAATTATATTTTGTCCCTTCATCTTCCTCCCCTTCTTATACCTTAGTCTCCTTCTTTCCTGTTTATTCTTTTCAATCATCTCCTTTAATCCAATTTTGATCTTCTCTTCCTATTTGTCAATTTTATTTCCCTTTGATTTTAAGCTTGTAAACATCCATTTTCGTAACCCTCGTTCAATTCATTTTTACATCGATATGACTAAATATATGCTGCATATTGGGTTCTTGAGCAACACAAATCTATTTAAGTGTTAAGACTATTTCTCACTTTTCGACCCAAAACTCCGCTACTATTTGATGGTTCTCCTTGCAAGCGTGATGGAGTGGGGTTTCGTTATCAAAATTTGTGACATTGATTTTGGCGCCCTTTTCCAACAGCATCTTCACAATGTCGAGATGGCCAGCAGAGCAAGCCTCATGCAGGGGTGTGTCGTTGTTCATTCCTCCCTCGCAGTTGACCACATCGTCGTCGTCATCGTCGCTGTCGTCGCCCTTCTCGTCTTTACTGTCCGTTTGGTTTGCCATTAACACTGTGTAATACATTGTTTTGTTTTACAAAAGAAAAACCTACATGTATATGTAATGACGTATAATATTCAGCTAAGCGACGAAAGCAATGTACTTGGGTTTTATATTAGCAATGCCTACATACAGTTTTATCATGAACAAATGAGTGTTCTCTTTCTAATACTTCATATAACATATTTAAATGGTCATGTCTTTTTAAAGTACTAAATCTAATCTTACTAACTTTGACAGGTTTTCATTGAGAAATATGTAAAATAATAACTAAACAAAAATTAAGATTTTAAAAATAAATACGGAAATATGAGCAAACTTGCTCCATCAGCGTATACAAAAGGGGATGGGGGGGGGGGGGGGGGGGTGGGCAGGTGCAGGCATTCTGCATCCCTCAACCCCCGACAGAAATCTATATTTTAAATCTTTTTCAAAAACGGACAGGGAAAAACAAATGAAATATTGGAAATGTATTGGGACATTCATTGTTTTGATTATTTATTTGTTGTTATTGCTGTTGTCGACAGTAATAGTTGTGTTTTTTAGAATCATTATTAGAAATTATAACGAATTATAACTGCAGTATTCAAAAGCCAATCAGAGTTGCACTCAATTTACTCAATTTACGACACTGGCTTGCTCACTCCAACTTAACAAATAATTATTTGTATTATATCAGTATATAATGAATTCAGTTCTTACCGTGTTCAAGGGAAAGTTGGACCAATTCTTTGTGCCCTCCTCTCACCATTAGATGGATTGGTGCAACGGTATCACCGTTTTTGTCGATTAGAATCTAGAGAAAGGTAGCAGATGATTTATACATGTATGTCACAATGGAATATTGTATGGAAACTTCGTTGTCCATGTTCAGTGGATTTCCAAGCTTCGACTTATGCATAAATCTGACCAAAAGCGTATCGAGGAGGGGGGGGGGGGGGGGGGGGGGGGGGGTCGGGTGTGAACCCCACCCCCCCCCCCCCTAAGCAAAAGGGTGTGTTTTATTTATCTTTTTTCTTCAAAGTATTTATTGAAACAAATCTCATTCATAATAATGATAGTACATGATAATAATAATATCGACGTGATCTTTTGATCCCTTGTTGACCATACATTGCGAGACAAACGAATGTCAATAGCGATATTATTATCGATACTATATCCGCAATGAGTAATATATTTAGCATTAATAATAATAATAATAATAACATGTTCGTATAATCATAGAATATACAGTGCGACCCAGAAAAAACGAAACCGAGAATAATCGATGTTTTATCATGACTTAATCACAATTATAAGTAATGAATGACACATATTCGTAAAGCTTAGATCCTCCTCTATCATTTGATGCAACTCATATGATGCATATTTTACGCATGAGTGATTAAAAGCAATTCAAAAGAAGGAAACCAAAAAGTCATTTGGCGGGCGGTATCTGAATTTCGAAGACAAATTCACATTTCTAGAAAGTTCATTTTCTGTTCTTTCATATGACACCTCAATCAGGAAAAATGAGCCAGGAATAAATAACAAAGTTCTGTTTGCTTAATGTGATGCTTGCATTTCCATAATGTGATTAAACGAAATCATTTTCACTGGCTGCCTTCCGTAGCAACAAACGGAATTGAGAAAAGACTTAACTCCGTTCCGTTGACGATCAGACATAGACGAAAGACTTCACGCATGGCTGATTGTCAATGAAACGGAGTTAAGTCTTTTGTCAATTTTGCTTGTTGCTACGGCAGGCAGCCAGTGAAAACGAACTATTTAAATCAAATTATGGAAATGCAAGCATCACTTTAAACAAACAGAACTTTGTTATTCCTTGCTCATTTTTCCTGAATGACTTTTTGGTTTCCTTCCTTCAACTTGCTTTCAATCACCCATGCGTGAAATATGCATCAATATGAGTTGCATCTAATGAAAGAAGAGGATCTAAGCTCTACAAATATCTGTTATTTATTGATTATAATTATGATAAAACATCGATAATTCTCGGTTTCGTTTTTTTCTGGGTCGCACTGTATAATAAAATATATTGTAATAGTTAAAGGGATAGTTGAGTTCTGTTTTCAGACCGCAAATGCCTTCAAAGTGCATGGTTATTGCTCTGATTCTCATCTATGACATTTCTAGTGCCCTTTTATAACCTAACATTTTCTACGAAGGTAATTTTAGACCCCAAAATGTGTGAAATGTAGCCAATACGATCATACCAATTCAGCTTCACTTTAGAAAAAATACTGTGATCGTTAATTAATTATTCAATTAAAAATAACAATAAATGGGCCGGTTGGTTGTGCGTAATATAACCAACATGAAAATGCCAACAAAAAAGCCAACATCGGCATTGGCTGAACAACGACGTAAAAGGCGCTATTTCGTTTTTTCATCAGCTTTTTCAAATTATCTAATATTTGTGGTGGTACACAAGTATTAGAAATCGTTGATTTATGGATATTTCAGCCGTCTCTGAACCGATTTTGATCAAACAAAGATGATTTTGTCATTTAAATTGTATGTTCTTTCAAATTTGACACTCAGTTTTTCATTATCTCACAAACAATTATTTTGTGTAGCGCCCTCTGCAACAAAACTCAATTTTCCCTTTAACTCATCAGCAAAAAAAAGTTAACAAAATATTTGTCATTTCTAATCATGAAGATCGAGACGATTTTTTGTTAAAGCAATTACACGGTCCGTATTTTCTAAATGTTTGAGAGCTGGTTGAAAAGAAGGAAATAGTGGAATAACGTTTTGCATTTTAAAAGTGAATATAAAATATTTTGCAAAAAGAACAACTGTATTGACGAAATAAAAATTATTGGTTATGAGAGTACCAAAACAATATTCTTCACATGTGAACAAAACATTTCGTATATTCTTTTCTTTTAACCATACAAATATAATTCCAGAGAGATCGTACTTTAATTTTCACAATTTACAAATAAATGAGACAACGTCTGTTCATGATTTTCACAAAAAGTACACACTGAAGGAGTATACTTATACATATCTTTAAACAAAAAAATTGAGTTGCAATTTTTCGATGTATAAGCTTAAATTGGAAATTTCTCATTTTATTATCTATGGATGGCCAATAAAGTAATGTAAAACGGGATTTCCAAATTAGTGAAATCGTTTAAATTATTTGTAGATCCATTTGCCATTTATCCTGTAGATTTTTTTCTGACATATTTGCTGAAAATTTGTTTTAGAAAATATTGTACGAAAATTTTGACATCTTTTTAGGTTTACGGAATTCGTTCAATAACGCATCAACGCAATTTAGAGAAGAAAGTTCTTTTTCAAAATGTTCCTGTTTTAGAATACTTTTCCAACTACTTAGTAATGCGGAAAGAACTGCATATTATATAACATAAAAGAACCTGACAGAAAATTCAAAAAAGACATAAATGAGCCATCAATGCACAAAATATCCTTAACATATATCATATCAGGATCAAACGTCTAATATAAAGAGGTTTTCCGCCTACCAGTATATGAGAATTCAGGCAAAGTGGTTGGGAAATAATTTCCTTAAATTTAACAGGGTTGTAGTTCTTGTAGTGACTCCATGCAATCAAGATATCATTCGAGAAAGGATCTGCGTAATTATTGAACACTAAAGATACTATGTCCCTTTTGCAGCCAAAATCAAATTCTGTAGAACTTTGCAGGAACTATGAATATGTCATGTTTGTCCCATCTCTGAAATTTAAACATTTAGCAGTGTCCTAATATTCAAATTATGCAAGGAAACCCGTTTACTTGCTAGACTTCACTGTCATACACAATTGACTGACTGACTGGCTTTTTTCTTCTTTGGTAATAACATACGGTACATAAAATGAACTGTAAAGGGTACATGAGCATTTATGTACATCAATAACCCACTTCTTGTAATGGCCAGAATTAAACTGATTGAATCTTTGCGCAGCATAAAACGTACGGCCATTCGGTACAATGGTCTGAAAATCAGGCTATTACTTACTGGCTCTATAGCTCTTAAGTCGATTCGACAACTAATAGTCGTTATTTTCCCACTTTA
The DNA here is from genome assembly GCA_035222895.1 of Strongylocentrotus droebachiensis. Lineage (NCBI taxonomy): Eukaryota > Metazoa > Echinodermata > Echinoidea > Camarodonta > Strongylocentrotidae > Strongylocentrotus > Strongylocentrotus droebachiensis. The sequence goes on along the minus strand of JAVYIG010004291.1, from coordinate 146,541 downwards.
AGACATTTTCAAGCCCCCCTTTTTTTAGGGAAGTTCTAAATTAGTATTATCTTTCAGATGCCGTTGGATTTTAACCTTTTCATTTTTTGGGCCTGCAAATGGGACATAGTACCTTTAAATGATCAGAGCGGAGATTGCCGCTTAAACAAATATCACCTCCCATATGTCTCAGAGAATGTGCGAAAAACTTGTTCCATTTACTTTTGTTATTAAAGGCCTCCTTCATTATATTCATTGTAAAGCAAAGAGCGTCTAATTTTGTCCTTCTTATTACTCCATACAAATTTAAAGAGTACTCTCTGAAGTTCTGAAGAGAATGATGAAGGGGGATCAGGAAGAATACAAAGTAAATAAATCAATTTTGGTATAACTGGAGATTTAATAATGGTCACCTTTCCATACAAGGTTAAAGAGCTACGATTCCATCTATTCAACGTTGTACTAATTTCCTCAAATTTCGATTTGAAATTAAGATCATGAAAACTCAAATTACCATTCAAAGGAATTTTGATACCTACATGTAAGTGTGTAAAATAATCCGGAGGCCAAATAAATGGAATGTCTTGACACATAGTAACTTTACAATTCTAATTCCAAGTCTAATTATTTTACATTTTTCAAAATTAATTTTCTAACCAGAAGCTTCTCCGAAGTCATTCAAGACTTCAACGCATCTACGAATATTCGATTCATCAGGTTCAAGAAAAATAACCGTGTCATCTACATTGACAAATCTTTACCTCCTCATTTAATACCTTTAACTCATGAATATCTTTATTTTGTCTCACGAAACAGCCAAGTACACCCAAGTACCATGTAGACAAAGTACATCACTGTCTCACACCACGCTTTATCTCAAATGAATCTGACGCGAAACCATTATTAATAACTCGTCCTTGTATATCCGTATACAGTAATTTTACCCAATTAATAAAATACTCATCAAATCAAAATACATGAAGAGCATCGTACATAAAATTCCAGTCAATCGTATCAAAAGCTTTTTCAGAGTCAATACTCAAAGCTAAACCGTCAATATTTTCTATTTTACAATTGTTTGTATATCAATAAATAATCGTATGTTCTTTCCAATAAAACATATTTTAATAAAACCATATATATTCATGTCATTACTTATCAAAAGCCCTAAAAACCTTTTTCATTCGCAATGAGAGAATGTTTGATAACATCTTGTAATCACTGTTAAAAAGTGATATTAGTCGCAAATTTTTGAGAAGTAATAAATCTCTACCTTTTTTGGGCAACAACAAATAAAATTACTTGTTCACATAGATAAAGGAAGAATGTTATCATGCAAAGAGGAATTGTAATCGGAACATAACAAGTCTTTGATATGTGACATTTGAGAATGTTCTCTAAAACTCTATTGGAAGTCCATCTGATCCCGGTGACTTGTCATTTTTAAAAGTTATGATAGTTTTATAGCACTCTCTTTCTGAAATTAGATCACCTAAAGAAAAATCATCGTCTTTGGTATCCAGATTAGGTAAAAACAACTTTTGTGTTTTATAATCTTAAAGACACTCTTTGTCTGTGTTTTATCTATGGCCCCCTCCCCTCGTAAAAAAAACGATTGTTTGTTTGTGTGTTTTTTTTTTGCTGAAGGGTGATGGTGGATGTTGAGGAAAAGGAGGGTTCACCCCCCCCCCCCCCCCCCCCCGACCCCGCCCCGACCCCCCCCCCCCCCACAAAAAAAAGTGCTCCTTTTTTTCTCTCTCTCTCTATCTGTCTCTTTCTTTCTCTCTCTTTTCCCTTCAACGTTTTCATTTTTCGCCTCTCGATTGGAAGAGGTGCTTCTGTACTTGGTTCTTTTACCGTGCAGAAATTTCCTATTAACGTGCATAAATGTCATACTCTTTATTAAACTCAAATTTCAATATCGTAAACAAGGAAAAGAGAGGGGATGAAAGACAGAAAGAAAGCAAAATATTATTATGATAATTATAGTCATGAGTAAGTGCCGCAGCTTAGTAACTTACTTCTTTTAATTCATCGGTCTCCTTTGCCTTTTCGATGATCGTCCTCGCGATCTTTGTATTGCCCTCGTTAAGGGCAATGTGGAGCGGGTTGTCTAAGTTTTCATCGTACACCGTCAGGTCGGCTCCCTTGTTGATGAGGAGGATGGCGATGTCGATCATCCCGTAAAGACATGCCAGCAACAGCGGGGTCATACCGCGCTTATCATCTATCTATAAATGAAAAGGAAATTGATCCATGGACATTGATTTTAGAACTTTGTATGTAGTTTGTGGGGTTGTTCTGTGGTCCTTTGGATAAGTCTCTGGACTGTGAACAACAGGGTACGGGTTTCGAATTTCTTCAGCAGCATTAATGCCCTTTGGTGAGATACGGGTAGGGCAACCTTTTATTTCTTAACTTTCTACAATCTTCATTTGCGACGCTCGACCCTGGGTACCTGACACGTACTAATGGCTGCCGTGGTAAAGTCGGAGTCATATAGCTCCGTTTAGTCTCATTTCACAACGCCCCCTATCGTCAGAGTCAGCAGCCATACATGTTAGCCTATGGAATTGTATCAAAATAAAAAAATGGTTAACAATTCATTTTTTGTTTAAACGAAAAGCACATCCACCCCGACTTACGTTATCACTAGCTTTTTCATTGGAACCCTCATGTCCCATTGACTTTTGAAAGTTCACCCACCATCATTTTATCAAAATAGGTTGCAAGCTCGTCATTGCCTATAATACACATGTGAAACAAGTCGAACTTTGGACTCAGTTTGCCAAGCGATTTTAAGATTATAGGTCAAGCACACGAAGGATAAGAAGCATGAATTATCATAGATCACTTCTGCTTGGTTCATTATGTCCATTTCATCCAACCCCCCACCGTCATTTTTCCATTTAGTAAAAGCAAACATTTTGCCGAAGTAAGCAAAAACATGAATATTCATGAACGGTCAGACAATACAGCCTTTTAGTACGTAACGTATAGTGAATGGAATGGGCGATGATCCGTCCAGGAGGTAGAGGTCAGTGGTTTGTGCTGGCAATGTTCCAGCGAGCGAAAATGAGACAATCGGAGCAATATGAACGATAATGAAGCGCAAGGAGTGGCATTTTGCCATATTTTGAGCGCTATGCAAGAATCACCTTAAGACCTATCATCTCATTTGATTTGCACGGCGCATATTATTATCAGTAGTACTCTAAAAATAAATCTTTCGTCGACTTGATATTACGATTTGAATTAATATTGAACGTCATGATTGCCTTGTCTCTGTTTATAGCCTTGTTGACATGTAGTCCGTCTATTATCCACATGGTCCAATAATCATTACGTCTACTTACCAGTTTGTGTAATGCCCATAACTTCTACCATCCATAAGGTATAATAATCATTTGATGATAACTATTATTTATGATTACGTGATGTACGTATACAAAATGGATATTGGACAAACTGGAAATTAGACCGACTGGCAATTAGACCAAATGAATGATAGACCAAAATAATGAGTAGTAGACGTATTGGAGATTAGACCAAATAAAAATGAGTCCGAATGACTATTAGCCTAAATTTTCATTAGATAATGATAAGTAGACGGGCTGGGTGTATGCCATATGGGAATAAACTTTATTTGGTTGAAGACGAAGTGGTTGTAGACCAAACGGCAATTCATCCTCCCCCAAGCCTTCGAGACCGACAGCCCTCAAATTACTGGTCTCGCAAACCCTCAGGAAAATGTTTTCGAATGCCCGTGTTGGTTTAGCGATATATATATATATTAGTTTTAGTTTAATTTCAACAGGGTTTCCTCTTCAGTTAATGACATATATAAGAGTATTCTTATAAGGGAAAACATTGCTATGAGGTAACATTAATTTAACTAAGGATATGACAAGTGGAGTAGCGTGAGTCTACAGATTGAGGGGAGAGGGGGCATTGGAACGACGGTTAGGGCTATGTTACACGGAAAATTAAATGCGAATTTACAAGGTTACAGATTATGGGAATAGAGCGAGAGGTGGTCCACAGGCGACTTTTTTTTCTTCGTTCTTTTCACCCTTTACCCCATTACTTTCTCCTTTTTTCTCGATTCTTTAAAAAAAAAACTTATTTACCTATCAACTTGGGGATAGATGACCCCGTGCCCTCTGTAAACTATCCCACTGAAAATGATTGTTATTTTTGTATTCATTGAATTTATTTCTCAAAACTCCAATTCTTTCCCGTACATGACTGGCTACGCACACGAGTCCAGAAAAAACGTCGAAAGAGTATATTTTTTCAGCTATACGGCATCGTCGACGTTTGTCTTAAACCAAAAGAAGGGTACCTGTTCGGGTTCACAGGTATCGATACATACGCCATTAGGGTCATTGCAGAAAAGGGTGCGATACGCCATTAGGGTCCATTTTAGAAAAGGAGTGAAACGCCATTAGGGTCCATTTCAGAGGTCGATGGACAAGGGTGGGTAGCACTTGTGTATGCGAGTCTTAGCTTGTTATTTACGTCTAGGTCGATGTCACTATTGGAAAGAAGTTGAACCATAGCTTCAGTGTTGCCTTGTAAAGTGGCGATGTGAAGTGGAGTGCGCCCTCTGTTGTCCTTGGCATTCACATCAGCATTTTTCGACAGCAAGAATAACACGACTCCTTCATCGGGAAGTCTCGACATCCCTTTGGCCACTTCAACCTGATAAAGTAGTGATAGAAAATTATTTTTCACTGCCATTTAGTATTTCCATCACAAGCGATGATATCCATGAGAACAATTTTCTTTCCATTTGTCTCCGTCAATGAATGAATAATTATATAAATCTAATTTTACACAGATCGGCTTTCGTAAAATGGAATCGTTTTAAATGGACAAAGGCTACATAAAGCACTCTAAACTGTACATGTTTATCATTTCTTATGAAATATCATGCAATAATAACTTATATTAGATAGCTTAGACAGATACCGAGACCAGGGGCGTCGCCAAAGGGGGGGGGGGGGGGGGGTGGGTGTTGGGGGGGGGGTGCGACACCCCCCACCTGTCAGGATATTGTCGGTAAAATTGCGCTGCCGTCGGGAAAAAAGAGAAAAGGGGGAGGGGAAAAAGAGAGGGAAAGGGAAAGAAAAAAAAAGAAAAAAAGGTAAAGAAAAGAAAGAAAGGAAAAGAAAGGAAAGAAAGAAAAGAAAAAAGGAAAGAAAAGAGAAGAAAGAAAGAGAAAAAAGAAAAAGAGAGAGGAGAGGAAAGAAAGGAAAAGAAAGAGAAGAAGAACAAAAAAAAGAGAAAAGGGAAACAAAAGAAACGGGGGATGAAAGAGAGGAGAGAGAGAGGGGAGGTAAGAGCCTGAGAGAGGAGGACTGGGAGTAAAAGAGAGAGGGGGGTTGTTGGGTGAAGTCGTCTCGTCGAGGGAGCAAGAAAGATACGGGTAAATATGTTGCTGTGTCGGGTCAGCTGTGACGGTATTCTTGCTCGATCCTCGAGTACTATATCAGAGCAGAAGTTTGAAGTCGGTGAGATGTATGTTGTCGGTCGGCCGACAAGTTTTTTCCCCTACGAACTGTGCCTTTTTATCCGCTGTGACGGCTTCGAGAGTGACTACAACTACAATAATTGTATTTTCTCGAAGTTTCACTTTCCCATAATATCAGCTAAAGAAATCAGAGGTTTAAATTTTCGGGGAAACTAAATTCAAACAAGGATTAAGAGTCAACAACGGTACGACGAATCGTCTTCCTTTCTCTATATTTTGATGAAACGCCATAAATTCCGCGTTTTGCGCGGGAGGGGAAAACTTTATTTTGACGAGTCGAGAACGATACAACGAATCGTATTTTTTCTCTAATTATTTAAGGAAACGTCTAAGCTTCCGCGATTCACGCTGGAGGGGGGAAAAATGAACTCAGATAAAGATTAAGAGTCGCGAACGGTACAACGAATCGTCTGCTTTCTCTAATAATCTAAGGAAACGTCAAAGTTTCCGCGCTTCGCGCGAGAGGGAGAAACTGTATTCAGACAAATAGGGCTTATTAGAAAACGGTGCAACGAATCGTGTTCTTTCTATAATAATTAAATCAAACGTCTAAGCTTTTCTCGCTTCGCGCTAAAGGGGGGAACTGAAAACAGACAACTAGGGCTTATTAAGAGAGTCGAAAACGGTACAACGAATCGCCTTCTTTCTCTAATAATTTAGTGAAACGTTAAAACTTCCGCGCTTCGTACGGGAGGGCGAAACTTCATTCAGACAAGGATTAAGAGTCGAGCACGGTTCAAAGAATCGTCTACTTTCTCTGATAATTTAATGAAACGTCAAAACTTCCGCGCTTCGCGCGGGAGGAGGAGAACTGAAATTAGATAAGGATTAAGAGTCGAGAACGGCACAATAAAGCGTCTTCTTTGCCTAATAATTTAAGGAAACGTCTAAGCTTCCGCGCTTCGTGCGGGAGGCCTATCACCCACAGCCCCCTAATGAGCGAGCTTCGCGCGCTTTTTAAGTGATTCGCTTGCTCACTACCACCCCTCCCTAAAATAAGATCCTAGCTCCGCGCCTGCATTAAAATATATAGCTATGATGCTGACTAAGTCGCCGAAATAATTCGTATATTTATGTCGTCGAGGAAAATGACCATTTGCACATACGCAAGTAATATAGATAGTCAATAAGAAAAACAATTTAGCCTTCGGCCCCGGGGTAATAGGGTTAAATTTGTAGATATTGGAAATTTAATTTTGTCGGTAATTGGTGACTAGTTTTGTCGGTAATCGTTGGCCTCTACACCCCCCACTGAAAAAGGTCTAGCGACGCCCCTGACCGAGACGTGATTGGTCCAGAGCTCGTCACGTAATAACAATTGCGAGGATCGTAATTGTTATATTTTCCCGGCCGGTCACTTTCGATAGTTATTTTCACAAGCTGGATGTCGCCTTCTTGAGGACTGTATGTCACCAATACACCCTTTCACGGTTAAGGCCGCCATTTTAATTTGCGAGTAAACATTGCGTCATCAATGTTTTCAGATGCGCATGTGTTGTTGCGTCACTGACTGCGCTTGTGCGCTCACATCATATTGACATGGGCGCATTGTAAATTACGAGTAAACAACTTTGTTTACTTATAATTTAAGATGGCGCCAATGTCAGCGCATGCGCACTCTTGTAACCGTGAAAGGGTGTATTACACAAAATACATCGCCGTGAAATTATTTTTACCAAATTCATTTTTTTCTCCAAAATGCCCTTTTATTTTTTTAGATTTTATTTTTTCTCGAATTACCTCGGAAATTTTTTTTTCTTCAATTCTTTTTTTCTCACTTTTTTTTTCTAAAATTTTATTTGTCCTCGAAAATGAAATTTAGGGAAAAAAATGGACCCCCCCCCCCCCAATAAATTTTCAAACCAAGGCTTCTCTAATATAACAGATATTGACTGGCAGGGGTATATAACATTCTCCGGACCTGAAGGGAGTTATATTTTCCCTCGTGACCATATTTTTTCTCAGCGCTGCGGTCTCCGGGAAATATTAACCACCTTGGAAAATATAGCTCCCTTCAGCGGTCCAAAGAATGTTATATTACACCCCTTGCCAGTCAACATCTGTATGATATGAATTAATGAATGTTCCTTACTTTTGCTACGCCTTTCGTTGCAACAGCCGCTAAATGAAGAGGACAACGATCAGCTTCACCGACATCGTCGACGTCTAGACAGCACGTGACGACGAATGATTAGTTGCCAGATATATCAGCAGTCAGCAGCGCATGGCAGTTACACATAAATAGACGAATGGTGAAAGAGAGAAGATGGGGATGGATAAAGAGATAAATGGGGAGAGAAAGAGGGAGAGCGGGCGATGAATGGAGAGAGGGGGAGTGGGAAAGAGACAGGGAAAGAGAGAGAGAGAGAGAGAGAGAGAAAAATTCACTCAATGATTCATATCAAATGTGGTTATTCATTTTGAGGTGTCGTCATTAAACATAACGTTGAGTTCTAGTGATGGTGAGACAAAAAACATTGAAACAATTTATATTCAAATTCACACCAATATTTATTGTTAAGCAATTTAAACTAATGATTCTTTATAAAGGAATTTGAAAGAAATCGTGTAATTGCGGAGAAAAACAGCTAAAATAAACAATGATATATGTCACGGACAGGTCGTCTTCAAAAATGTTTTAAAATATTCTCTTTAGCTTGTTTCGCTACCTCTTTCGTCAAGAACCCGATATAATCCTCTCGGTGGGCAATTAATTTACTCCACGCCAAACCCACACTACACAATCAGCCGGTTGTACTCTTATAATGCCACAGGGCTAATCACCTTTGTGCCAAGCCCCAAATCCCCCGTGCCCGTGGATCGGGAAAAATCCCTTGGGAAAGAGATAAATTAAATATATGTGGTAAAGGGGAAGCTATGAAGTGAATTATTTGTTTTAATAAAGATACACTTAGTTCATCGTAGTCACTAGATTCGTTGCATTTTAATGAACGAACAATTTCTAAAATCTCTTGAATATTTGTTGGATTAAAAAATAAGGATTGATTAGCGCTATTATTTAAGTATTTCAAAAAATCATTCTTTTCATTGATTATTTTGGAAGCTAAATCCGCTCCAATATTAGTAAAGTATTTATTGAACGCCTTATCAACATCATTCTGGTCTATGTGATGCCCATTATCATTAAATTCAATATTAGTTGGAGTATCCTTTTTCTTTCCCAAAATGTAATTAACTGTTTGACATAATGATTGATAGAGAGGGAGCAAGTAGCTACAAGTAGGACAGTGGGGCTTTAATAGGAAGAATCGGCAGAAACCTTCAACCTAGTGCTAGGGTGCAAACGTTATATGCACAAGCTATTTTGTCTGGGAGATCTCTATGTCGAGGCGAGATGCGAGCCCAAGCTGCCATGTTTTTGATTAAAGTATTAGACACTCGTCAATAAGGAGCTCGGCCTGCATGCACGTTATCCGTGGTCAAGGAGCGGGGAGTCGGCAAGAGAGACACTACAGAACTGAGCTGCCAAGTCAACGACACTGTTTACCAAGTCTAGAGACTGGCCAAGTGACCCGGAGCTGTAAGGGACTCACCAGATGGAAGCTACCCTGTGTTAAAGTTATGTACTTGTAAATTGTTTATGTTCTGTTGATCTTGAACGCCCTTGAACCCCATGATTTGAAGGCTTAATATTAAAACTTCATTATACCTTTAAACAATTGTGTTCTGTTGTGGTTTCTGATACGATAGCTGTTTAAACAATTAAAAAATGTCACTCACGTGACACTGTTAACCCCGCGTAGTAAACATGGATACAACACCAGCTAGGAACACTGGTAAATTTGTGAACTTGCGGAGCAGGACTGAAAGACACAGAAATAGTCCATTTCTCTTTCTTACTCATCTCTTGTGAACTAAATTACTGCTTTATTGATGAACTTTACCCAATTTTGGACATTGCATATTGGACAGTCCACGCTTAAAGGGATAGTTGAGTTCTGTTTTCAGACCGCAAATGCCTGCATAGTGCATGGTTATTGCTCTTATTCTTATCTATGACATTTGTAGTGCCTTTTTAGAACCTAAAATTGCTAAGAAGGTAATTTTAGACCCCAAAATGTGCGAAAATTAGCCAATACGATCATACCAATTCAACTCCACTTTAAAAAAAACACGGTGACCGTTAATTAATTATTTAATTAAAAATAACAATACATGAGCCGGCTAGTTGTGGGTAATATAAGCAACACGAAAATGCCAACAAAAAACAACATCGGCATCGGCTGAAATGCGACGTAAAAGGCGTTATTTCGTTTTTTTCAACGGTTTTTTCAAATTTTTCAAAATATCTAATATTTGTGATGGTACGAAAGTATTAGAAATTGTAATATTTCAGCCATCTCTGAACCGATTTTGATCAAACAAAGATGATTTTGTCATTTAAATATTATGTTCTTTCAAATTTGACACTCAGTTTTTCATTATCTCACAAAAAAATATTTTGTGTAGCGCCCTCTGCAACAGAACTCAACTATCCCTTTAATAATGCTACCTGAAATCACAATGTATATTGGATACTACAGTTAACACACAATACAGTCATGTCGATCACAAGGTCTGTGGTTCAAGACCCGCCGCGGCACTAATGTCCTTTGGCAAGACATTGATCTACATTTGCCACACTCAACCAAGGTGATGTAAATGGGTACCTGGCAGGAATTAATTTTCCTTGAAATGCTAGAGCGCCGCAATGGCAGCACAGCTAAATCCGGGGTAATAATCTCCAAATTTGGAAGCGCTTAGTGATTCTAATAAGCGTTAAAGACTTAAGATAAAAATCCCTATGCTTTTAAATACAATTTTATCATATGATTACATTTCACAGACCTAACTCCCTCTTTATACTTTATTTTCTAATTACTTGAAACAGCAGCTCTTCGCTTGATTTGTATGAAGTTTAATTTCACCCTATTTGATTTTGATTAACATGCTATGACTACTACGTATTTTCCTTTGATTATGTACAAATATTAAAGATAAAAACCAGTTATGGTCAGGCAATTGCATTGTGAAAGAAACGTGGAATCAATCAGAAAAGGTTGATCATCTAGCATATAAGTATTGGTGTGTACTGCAAGGTTCTGGAATCATCAAAGTGATAAGAAATTTGGCCCAGTTTTGGTAAAGTTACAAGCACTGTACACAGAAGATGTATATGGGACTACGCGACATGTGCGCAATATCTATCAGGTCCAAATAGATATAATAATTTACCCCATGTATCAACTAGTAGGAGGTTTCTCGGCAAAATTTGTATCATCACGTATTAGTCAAAAACATGTTCTTTTATATGATTGGTAATGAGAACTTCCATTTCATTTTTTGAGAGGGGGCATTTCCAAAAACTGGTTTTTACCTTTAATGTTAAATTGTATCATATTTACTTTGTATTGCATTTATTTGAATTTTTTATGATGAAAATTCCAATCAATTCAACTGTTGAGCTGCCATGTGGTTTTTAACAAATACCTTTTCAAATCAAATCAAATCTGATGGTTCACTTCTTGGATTTTGTAATATGCAATTTGTACTACCAATTCAATTTTAGGAATGCAAATTGCCATTTGTCTTTCCAAAAATGTGTCCTTGTAATGCCCTCATTTAACTGTTTAAAAATGCAGTAAATAGTGTACCGGTACATTCAGAGCTTCTTATTAATATGAGGATTTTGTTTTGTTTTTTTGTTGGGGGGGGGGGTCTGTACTCAAGACAAACTTTACTTTTATACCTCTGGCACAAGTACAGCAGGAAGCATTATGGTTAGTTGTTAAATTTTTCTCTGAAGAAATACACGACAGAATTCAATCCAATTTGGCAGGGATCATTCATGAGAAATAGTACCTTGCCCCTTACGGGAACCCCCGAAATTGTCCTACATAGCAATTTCTTTACTTTGACTCTAAAACTTAATGCTGGCACTCAATCAAATTTGACATTTTGAGAGGGGATCTGAATTTGTTTGTATTGATTACCTTGCCCCTCATGAGGACCCAGGGGCAGTGCTCTCCTAAGGGTCTCAATTGTGGAAAATTATTACTTTAAGGTCTCTTGTACGTAGTGTTGCCAGATGTTTATGCATGAGGGGGGGGGGGGGATATTTAAAAAATAATCATCTGTGGTACATTTTCGATGTAGTTACCGAAGGGCACAAGTGATAATTATACAAATGATGCATGCACATGAGTTCATTATACGATCTATCCGCACTCGAGTTGAGGCTGTGTGTATCTATTGCACGAAGTCGTTAGGCTGAGTGCGATAGATACACACAGCATCAACGAGGGCGGATAGATCGTATAATGAACGAATGAAAACATGCATCATTTGTTTTATACAACGAAACTCCTAGATCCTTGTTATTTGATGTAAAAAGAATTCATTCAAGATTGTTTCGTGACAGTATATATGGCTGACAAATAAATCTCAAGTTTAATAAGGCTTAATTTAGTGTGCACACATAGCTATAGATATAGCAAGCGCACTAATTACCTCTACCCATTTACGCATAGTGCCGCGCAAGAATAGGCTAATGCTCACGCAGTATTAGCGTTCAAACCTCTACGCGCACCACTGCGCTCTGAAAACGAGTTCAATAGTACTGGTAAATATTGCACTCCTTTTCATGAAAACGAGTGCAATATCCTCAGTAAATGAATCACACGTGACCGCGCATGACCAATCATTTGATTAGGATCTGGGAGTGAGTTGTATAAATAGTAATATAGTATAGTAATTGCTGTGGCCACTTATTTCACAGGCTCTGTTAAACACAAGGTCCATTGGTCTCTTGCTATGTTGTAATGAAGGTATTTAAATGATATTGATATGCAATTATGGTTCAAGGGGAAAAAATCTTTGCGTTCATTCCAAAGTTTTCTCTCAACTATTTATAATGTAAATTGTTTAGCAATTGTTCAGCTCTCATATTGCTGAAGCAAATGGTCATTTGATGCCATATAAGATACTCATATGTTTGCAATTTTCCATTCCCAAAGAAGCATTACCGCCAATTATGTTAGTAATATGTACTTCTTCTGTTTTGTCGTTCACACTGAATGCATGGGCGTGTTTAAGTACATTTGTATTGATCTTGAAAATCTATTACAAAAGCTGTGTGTATCAACTACAGATCTATTTTCCTATGTTCATACTTTATACTTTATATTAAAATAACCTAACAAATTTTACCATAATCATGTTTGGTGTTGGTTATTACTTCATGTGCCAACAAACACTACACGTTTTAAGTGTAATCAGTTTTTGAGAGGTTTCAAGAAATCTAAAGTGTTCGCATTCCAACATTTTGTGGAAAAAATTAACTTAAATTGTATGATGACATACATGAAAGGGGATGGCATTTAACACACACTTCTGCAAGGATTTTCAAAACAAATGTGTTTGAAGATAAATACTGATGACAGAATGCCCTATTTGAATTTACTGTTGTAGGCAGAAAACCCCAATTTCAATTTCTTAAATTTTGCAGCAGTTTTTGTTTCAATATCACTTTATTAACAATCATGATTATTTACAAAGAAAGTAATGTAATAGTACATACACTTAATTGTTTAGATACTACAAGTAGAAAAGAGAAGAAGCCCCGGGGCGGTATTCTGAACATTGTTGTAAGTTTTGTGTTATCTTTTGTTGTATCTTCCAGAGATAACACAGCGCTAATATTGTTGTAAGTTGGTATTCTAAACATTGTGTTATCCCTGTGTTATCTGTTGAAGGACCGCCTCTATCTTATCTTTGACCATTGATGACACGCCCATTTTTATGGACCCTACCAATCAAAATCTATTTTATATAAGCATGATAAGTAGGTCAACCAATATAGTCCGGCAGCCAAACCCAGATTATTGGCCTAACCTTGTTTTAGGGTCTATAGTTTTTTTTTCAATGGATTATGATTGCCTAAACCTTCTATTTGAAGAATCCGATTGCTGACACTCTGTCAGCCTTGAGCAATTTAAGATATGTGACGTCATACAAAATGGCCGCCAAAGTACATGATTTTTCTCTAAAAATGTATAATAAATATATAAAAGGGCTTTTTCTACAATTTTGGGCAGCCAAATGTTTGTATCTCTCTAGGACCATCACTAAAAATTGTTTCGTGATGTTGCACGGCCATAGATGACAAGCTAATTTGCATATTTTGAAATAGCGCCCTCTATAAATATATTAATTTTGCATAAAAATAGGTGTGCCAGCCAAATGCCAATTTCTTATTTCTCAATGGATTATGACTGCCTAAACCTTCTATTTGAAGAATCCGATTGCTGACACTCTGTCAGCCTTGAGCAATTTAAGATATGTGACGTCATACAAAATGGCCGCCAAAGTACATGATTTTTCTCTAAAAATGTATAATAAATATAAAACAAGGATTTTTCTACAATTTTGGGCTGCCAAATGTCTGTATCTCTCTAGGACCATCACTAAAAATTGTTTCGTGATGTTGCACGGCCATAGATGACAAGCTAATTTGCATATTTTGAAATAGCGCCCTCTATAAATATATTAATTTTGCATAAAAATAGGTGTGCCAGCCAAATGCCAATTTCTTAGATCTACGTGACGTTAAACACATATTATATGCTTCGTATGCATGAAATAATTACGATTGTGCTGCATTTATCTTACATATTTTTTGGTCTAAATTAAGATACATGTAAAGAAACCAAGATCTACAAGAGAATCAGTGAGAAGTGATTTTACGGTACATTATTGTTCCATTCATAGGCTTTATTTAGACCAGCATTGATCCAGCGTCAGTGAATGATGATAAAGCATTTGGCATCGGTACCAGACAGATGCATGAGTTTTAACAGAAGTTACCTGGTGGATTCTATGACACAATTTCCAAGAAAGTCTACAACGGGTACCTGACAGAAATTGTCAGCCCAGACACCAACTGTAAACCAAAGTGTTTCTGGAGTTTCATAAACGGCAATCGATGCGATGCTTCAGGGTTGGCTCCATTGAAATAATCTAATGGAATGACTTACTCAGATAGCCTCTCAAAGGCGAACATTCTAAGTAATCAGTTTTCATCCATCTTCAACTGCAATGAAGATATGACTAGTCTGAGAGACAAAGGACGAAGCCCCTACCCAGCCATGGATCACATTACTATCTCGCCACCAGGTGTTCTGAAGATCCTGTCTGAGCTTGATGTTCATAAAGCCACTGGTCCTGACCAAATCCCAGCCAGACTTCTGACCACCAAACTGACACCTGTGTTCCCTCTATTCTTCCAAGCCTCCCTTAACCAGAGCGTGCATACCTGATAAATGGAAGATGGCTATATATATTGATCCCATCTTCAAGAAAGGTGACCGTAGCAAGCCAGAGAACTACAAAGCTGTCTCTCGGACGTCAGTAACCTGTGAAGTACTGGAGCACATCGTTCTTAGCAGCAACATGAACCACCTTGAAAGCCACAACATCTTGTCTGATGCACAACATGGCTTTCGAAAGAAGCGATCCTGCGTCTCACAGCTTGTCCTTGCTGTCCTGGACCTTGCCAAAGGCATCAATGCCAGAGACCAATTGGACATGACACTCCTTGGTTTCTCCAAATCATTTGTCAAGGTTCCCCATGGAAGGCTAGCTGTTACACAAGCTCCAATTCTATGGAATCTGGGAAACCACACATGCTTGGTTTTCTGGCTTCCTGAGTTACAGAAACCAGCAGGTGTTACTGGAAGGACCCATCTCCAACACCAGCCAAGTAACATCTGGCATCCCGCAAGGCAGCGTTATCGGCCAGATGCTGTTTCCCCTCTTCCTCAATGACCTGCCACCGTACCTCTCCCCAAACCCAACAGTCAGGCTCTTTGCTGACGATGGCATGCTATACAGCAACATCAAGACATAGGAAGACGCCTAACGTTTCCAAGAGGATCTTGACTCACTGCAACGCTGGGAGCGTGATTGGCTGATGGAATTCAATCCACATAAATGTCAGGTTCTACATGTCACCAATAAACGCAAATCCATCATCAAATTCACGGACAGACCCTAGATGACAAAAATATAGCAAAGTATCGAGGTGTTGAGTCACAGAAAACCCTCAGCTGGAACCCACATATCAACATTATCAGCAAATACTCCAACTCCACCCGTGCCTTTCTTCAAAGAAATATCCAACCATGTCCTAGAAAAGTTAAATAATTGTGCTACGATACTCGCCTTCAACCAATCATGGAGTATGCCATCATCATAATTATATGGGACCCTAACACTCAAACAATTAGCAATCATCAAGAAGCTTGAAATGGGTCAACGGCGCTATGTCCGTTCCTTCTGCAATGACTACTGCAGGACAAGCAAAGTAGAAGCCATCCTGAACCAGCTCAAGTGGCCAACATTACAAGAACGCAGGGTACAGGCTCAGGTGGTGATGATCTTTCGCATCAACAACCCGCTGAAAGACTTTCCACATACTTTCCTCACTCCATCAACATCCCTGCACAGAGGGCTTTCCAAGAAGATAATTGTTCATTTTGCCTGAATGCTTGTCTAAAAGAGGAGCTTCTTTCCGGATACAATAAGACTCTGGAACTCCCTCCCTTTGAACACCGTCAATTGTACCTCTTTTTTTAACAGCTTCAAGCAAGAGTTTCTTGCTGTGCAGCTCCTGCTATGACTAAACAGTCAAATCCTAGAGAGGCAGGTCCTGTTGCAGTTGCTGCAGACAAATGTCATGTGTGGCTGTGCTGTTGAAGCCGTGGCTAGCTGCCGTCTTTGTTGCCTTTTCTCCTCCCACTGTTCTACTCTCTTCTGATCACTCCTCTGTATACATGTCTTCACAGCGCATCTCCATTTGGGGCAGTCTGAAGCATAGGCTTCCCATTTTGTAGGGTTGATTTCACTGGCCTCCATATCCCTCTTGCACACATCCATGAAGCGAAGGCCAGGTCTTCTAACAGTCCTGGTTCTGGTCGCTAACTTTCCCTACAAGATGTCTTTTGAAATGCGGCCGTCTTCCATATGATTGACATGACCAAGCCATCTCAGCCGTCGTTGTGATAGAAGAGCGTAGATGGTCATCATCCCTCCTTTTTGAGGACATCCTTGTTTGGAATGTGGTCCTGCCATTTGATGCCTAGGATTCGCCTCAAGTAGCGGAAATGGAAAACATTCAAACGGCGCTCCTGACTTGCATACAGGGTTCACGACTCACTGCCATACAGGAGAGTGCTGAGCACATAGGCCTGGTAGATCTTCATTTTCGTGTTGGTGGTTTATAGTAAAGTGTTCTTCCAGGCCTGCTTTGAGTGTCTAGCAATCTTGGTTGCTGCCTTGCCAATGTGACCGTTGAGCTCGAGATCAAGGGAGAGGTTGCTTAATACATGGAGCCGAGGTAGGTGAAGTTTTCAACCACTTGGAGGATGTAGTTTAATTAACATTGGAGGATTCAAAAGTCTATGACACCAAGTTGATCTACTCTAGAGTAATAGGACTGCAGGCAAGTTGAAGATATGTCAATATCAAGAATATTTTGTCATGAAAGCTTTCACCAGGTCAAAGGCGAACTTGAAGAATTTGACAAAGGTTGACGTGTCACTTGAGCAACCTTGTACAGCCCGTTTGATGGTTGTGCTCTACTCTGGATTAAAATCTGATGATCTTTGGTTGGTGTGCCACCAGGGTTTCTAGAAGTCATGACGAATCGAGAGTCATCCAAAAGAGTCTTCCTTCCCACCTCACTGCTTCCCTCCCAGAAACTACTGACAACAAACTACAGTTGATCGACATCATAATACCGGTATGCGTGATTCTGCAGAATGATGAGGTGTTCAGAAATAGGCAAAAGCACAAGCTGGTCATTACCGGTCAAGATGAGGTATCTGTTGAAGTGATACCAGGCAGCGATGTCATGCCAAGGGAAGATCTTTCCATAACACATGAAGAAGCAGACAACATCATAGTACAGCAAGCGATTCAAATTGCTGCTAATGAGAAAAGGTATGTTAGGGTCCTGGCTGTTAGGGTTAGGGTCCATCATTATCTACATGAATAACTTAGAACGCCAATGATCATGGCGTCATCAAAGAGCGAACTGTTATTGACATTCCTGCCACTGTACACAAGTTAGAAGATATCATTCCATCGATGTTGGCAGGACATGCGTTGAGGGGATGCGACACTATTTGGGCATACTTTGGGATTGAAAAGGGTACATGCATTGCTGAAAGTGATGAAGCAGAAGATTTGACTCCCTTTGGACTCAGTTGGCAAGAGAGCTCATCTGCAAACATGTGTGTGGAAGCACGCCTTGCAGTCACGACCCACATCATTGGATCCTACAAAGTATGGCTATGCAAAAGAAGAGGAAACCAAATCCCTGATCCCTGTCACAGTACTTACAAATGTACAACTCGCACCGCACAACATATTAAGGTTAATACGGTGCACTTGTGCGAGTGGAAGCCTATGTAAATCATCACGGTGCCAATGCAACAAAGCAAAACTAGCATGCACAATTTTCTGTGGTTTTCGCGCCTCTGTCAAGTGTTATAACGATCAAACTAAAGCAGCAAATGATAGCCATTGGAAGGTAACCATGTTTGGTCATTTTGGGTGGATATTTCGCTTTATTAAACTCATAAATTCCCTTGTAAGAGAGGAACCTTTTCATGATAGGTTCATATAAAAGAATGTATTACCTCAAAATACAAATCAAATTTCGGAATGCTGTCACTGAAAACGGGCATTAATAACCATATGGTACCTCATATCTATGGGACAGAGAGCATGAAATTCTAGCTTGTTTTCTTCAAGTATTAAAGATAAAGACCAGTTATGGTCATGCGATTGCATTGTGAAAGAAACGTTGTGGAATCGATCAGAAAAGGTTGATCATCTAGCTTATAAGTATTGGTGTGTACTGCAAGGTTCTGGAATCATCAAAACGATTAGAAATTTGGCCCAGTCTTGGTAAAGTTACAAGCACTGTACACAGAAGGATGTATATGGGACTACGCGACACGTGCGCGATACCTATCAGGTCTAAATAGATATAATAATTTACCAAATATATCAATTAGTAGGCGGTTTCTCGGCACAATTTGTATCATCACGTATTAGTCAAAACATATTCTTTCACATGATTGGTGATAAGAGCTTCCATTTCATTTTTTGAGAGGGGGGCGTTTCCAAAACTGATCTTTACCTTTAAAGTACAAAATAACAAAAAAATCACACCAAAATGTGGTGCACAATTTTTACTTATTGTATTCAGTGCGTCTGACTTATAAAAAATGTTAATTTCATGTTAGAAATTGGCATTTGGCCATCATTTGAAATTTGCAAGTTAACGTGTCTATAGAGGGCGCCAATCTGAATTATGCAAATTTACATGCCATTTTTTATCATACAACATCGTCAATTTTTATTTAGTGATGATCCTAGAAAAAAATCAAGATATTTGACTGACATTTAATGTAGCAAAATACTGTAAACAATTTTTTTATCATTAATTTTGGTAAAAAAGGGTATTTTGGCGGCCATTTTGTGTGACGTCACATATCTCAAATTGCTCAAGGCTGACAGAGTGTCAGCAATCGGATTCTTCAAATTGATGGTCTAAGGAACTATAATAAAAAAAAAAAAAACTATAGACCCTAAAACAAGGTATATCATGATGGCTGCCGGACTAATAGGAATACTTTATGCCATATCTGAAGATGCGCCTAGCGCATACTAATCTTGGGCGTAATTAGTTATTTGAGCACTTATTACGCGCGTCATCATTATGCGCTGTTGAATGTGGATCATGAAGACAAATCACGCTTTCACTATATTGGTTCAGATGAGAGCATTAAAATCGTCATATCCTAGCATGTAATATCTTAGAAAGTTCTAATCTGTGATGTTTCCGGTCAACACGCAATCTTCTTCTAACTCGTCTATTGGCACGAAGTTGGTTCTGGGCAAAAAATATTGCCGCCATTATATCACCACGAAAGATACAACAACCCCCTACCTGTTGTAAATATTGTTGAAAATACCATGCAAGATAAGATAAGATAAAAGATACAACAACTTTCAGAATACCAATTATCTCGACATATTATCTCCCGTGCGCATATGCAAATGAGGATTAAATGCCACTTTATTAATAATACGCACAATTACAAGCGCACCAAAGTAAGAGCGCAGGCGCGGCCAATAAGATGAGAGAAAAGGTACAACAAAAGATAACACAAAAGTTACAACAATGTTCAGAATACCAACTTTATCTTATCTTCAAAGATACAACAATATTAGAGATAACACAGAGTTCAGAATACCGCCCCAGGTCATGTTTCAGTAACAATGCTGGGCTAATACTTCATATTATTCATAATGAAATATGTGATGCATAATCAGGCGCGTACGCAGGGGGGTGTTGTTTTTTTAACCCCCCCCCCCCCCCATTATGCTAATGGCTGACCTAAAAAAGGTGACCTTACGGAACAAAATGTCAATTTTTCAAATTTCGAGACCAAAAAAAAAAAAAAAGTGTCCGCTTAGTTCCGATGATGAATGAAGACCCGGAAGTCAATGTTGACGATATAAAAGGAAAATGGCGACCTCCAAACAACCAAGATAAGGTTTTCAGCACAAATGATTATGCAGCCAAGTCGGTCAAACTGTTGCTTCATTGATATATTGCCGAAACAACACAATACAAAAGAAATATGACTGGATACTGAATGGTGCCAAATCGATGAGGACCAAACAAGCGAAGGTGCTCCCGTCACCACTTTCTCCCATTGCCAAACAGTACTCTTGCTCAAATAAATCCAATTGCGTCACATTTATTTCATGCTTGTAGTCAGTAGCTCCTGCAATAATAACATAAAGAATACACTTTTCATTACACAGAGAAACAGAATTTAGATATTTGGTGGAGAGATGGTGAGGATTGAATACGAGTTTGATTTTGCTTCATAAGTTTATCTATCAGTATCACAAATTATCAATTATCTCCAAGCTCCGATACAGTTTTACATATTGTTAGTGTTACCACGGTTACCAGTCCGCGTATGGGCACTATGGAAACAACATCCAACCTAGGCCACAAATAGCAGCATTAGACATTTACTTTTTTTGTATTAAAAACTATTTAGACGACCTCTATTGATTCACGACACTGTACAAAACTCAACTGAGCTGAGTTCACTCAAAATAAGTTGGTACTTAAGTGACAATTGATGACACCTAGACTACATTTGTAAATAGCAGTAAAATACAATCTTTTCAACTTACCCCGATGTTAGAAAAAATTATTTATAAATTCAAATTGTGAGTCTACTGTCAAACTTGCCGATCATATCAGCCACTTCGTACTCATTGTGTGCACGAGTGTGCAATTGATTGTCCTCTCAGCACGTTGGCAGCGCTAGCGCAATACGCATTAGCATTGGCTACTATGCTTTACTGGATTAACCTAGGCTAGGCCCTAGCTTAATTAATAATTCACGTTGTTGCAAGCATTGAAATAAATATTATTAAAAATAAAATGTCGGCCAATGCAATAATATCACTGGAGCCCACTCCAGCAAAGCATAGAGAGTCAAAATACAACATGGAAGTAAACGTATGGGACAATGCATCAAGTGCATTAAGGCAAAGATCTTCTATTAAATGCATGCCGGGTAATTTTTCCTCTGTACAATTACCCTTAGTGCCTTAAATAAAATGTAAAATACAAATAGAGCATAATATGAAGTTAAAACCTACCATATTCACAGAAATCATGGTAAAAACGTCTCGTCATAATCGTCTTCAAGGGGCTGGATTGTTTACCGCTAGACTAGGCGCAGGCCGCGTAAGCAAGGAAAAATTAAATTGACGACGTAATTGGCGACGAATCCAGCCAGGCGTGAATCTCGTCGCCAATTTTATCGCCAATTTTATCGCCAATTAAAATCACGACGAAATTGACGATATCGTGAATTTTGTCTTGAATAATTCGCGATTTCGTATATTGACGACGTCGTGAATTTTATCGCCAATTATTCACGACGAAATTGACGATACCGTGAATTTTGTCGTGAATAATTCGCGATTTGGTGTATTCGCGATGTCCCTTCAGGGCCACCATATATTTTCTTGTGAAAACTTTCCTTTAGAAAATGATAATAAAAATTCAGTAAACATGGCCGTAATAATCACAAAATAAGCTTTGGTTTCATACCTCCATTCACGAAAACTATATAAAAATCGCGGCAATCATTATGGAAATAGGTCTCTAAGTTTGGACATCGACGGGAAGCCCCGTGTATCTCTCTGGCTTGTGCAGCTACTACAAAGCACATCCTATAGCAAGATGCTTTACTCGGGGTAATCCCGACCCTTTGCATCGTGCATTTGATACGCAACATAATGTGAGTTGATGGTCATCTGTCGTGTGTATCTTTGATACGGATGTAATGTTGAATATGGATGAGGTATCTCTGTCTTCACGCATATCATGCATTATGCATATCGCGTCTGTTTTCGCCCTGGCCGTCGACACGGAGGAGGACCTCGGGCGGAGTATAGCCAATTCCACAGAGTAGACTCTCCCGCGGACGATGGCACCAAGCATCTGTACACCGAGGGGAGGGTTCAGGAGGAGATAGCTGCACCAACTTCGGTCGGCGATCTTATTAAAAAACAATATAATACAAAGGCTCGCGGAGACGTCATGCCCCCCGCGGAGGCTTAGCGTATTACTTAATGTGATGATGATGATGATGATGATGATGTTGATGATGATGATGATGATGATAGAAGATAGATGGTAGTTATAGGTCCCTGTACAGTAAAGTAATAGCGAATTTTTCGCTCAGCGACGGACAGACCTTGTACCTCGCGGGAGCACTCAGAGTTACGGCCGTCGCACACAGACCGCCCTCGGCCCCTCGTTACATTGAATGGTTTCGCTTTCGGTGAACGCGTACGTATAATACGGAGGAGCTGACTGTAATGCCAGTGAAATTGATTTTTGTTTTTACTCAAGGGGGGGGGGGGGGGGGGTTAAAAGGGGTTGTTCACCCCCCCCCCCCTTTTGAGCCAAACAAATAAATAATAAGTGCCACACCTCTGATATCACCCCTGCACCTTCGATCCCCAAACGACATGTCCCCAGCATCATCAACTACACACCTCCACCAACTATCGCCATCGTCTCGATCACTGGACTCTTATCTCCGATCACACCCAAACACCACCAATGCTCCCAAAGATGCCTTTCCTCCATTTCACCTGCAACAACCCCCAACAACCTCCGTTAGCCCTCTGCATCCACTCCTCCCACCTCAACCCTGAATCCTCCACTATCAATCGCCCTACCTGCCCCATGTTGAACCAGGAGCTTCACCATGTCTAGGTTGTCGATGTGGGCCGCGTAGTGAAGCGCACTGTTGTTTTTGGCGTCGCGCTTCTTCACTGATTTGACTTTGTCGCTCGGGTCCATATCATTCAGAAGCTGTTCAAGCTCCTCGAGTTGGCCAGCCCTCGCGAGCTGAGATGTAAAAGATATACAAATAGTATCATCCTCAAAAAGACCAAAAATATATGAATTAGAAAAAGATATTATCGTACAACTCTGACAAGTTAATGATTTTATATTTAGAAAATGGCGCGAATATTGAGCAAGCACGGGATTAATATTTGAACTTAAAAATCATAAAGAATAAAGAGCGGTTGCCAGAAGCAGCAGCAGAATTGGTGTACTGTAGCAACAGTAGTATGTGCTTTCGTTGACAAGTAGTAGCAGTATTAGTAGCAGCAGTTGTAGTTGTGGTAGTGGTAGCGGTAGTAGTTGTGGTTGTGGTGGTGCTGGCAGTAGAAGTAGTAGTAGTAGAAATTGTTGGAATTACGAACCCTATTTCATTTTCGGAAATACGAACCTTCGGAATTATGAACCCTATTTCATTTTGGGAAATACGAACCTTCGAAAGAACAAACCTTCGGAGTAACGAGCCTTTGCAATAACAAACCTTCGGAATTACGTACCTTCGGAATTATGAACCTTCGGAAATACGAACCTCCGGAAATACGAACAATCGGAAAAAACGTAACCGCTACTGGTATCCCCTTGTTTCAGGGATGATCTTATAAAGTTCTATAGAGATTGTTTGCCCTGCTGAACCTCGATGTAAAGTGGTATTTTGGGTGGGATCAATGAAAGAATATGTTTTTGGGAAATGAAAGTTTCTTTAGACTAGAATAGAGTCAGGGCCTGATTACAAAATGAGAAGGCAGTGGAGTTCTTTTGGCGAACGCTCTTGTTGAGAAACTATTTTTCACACTATCTAGTCGTGAGCAAGTGTGGGATTGATTGATATCATATTGTAATTGAAGACTTGCACAATCACAGTGTTAAACTCGTATTATTATTTCTTAGAAATGATAATTCAGGCTAAATGTTTTGGGGAATTACTCTCTCTCTCTCTCTCTCTTCCCCTCTTTGTATTGTTTAAATTATTATTTTTTATTTAAATCAGGGAACAAAGATGATCCTTCAAATTTTAGACCTATATCATCCATCTCACAAATTCTGGAAAGACTAGTCAATTGAAATCGTATATGAAAGAAAACAATATACTCTGCGCCGAGCAATCAGGTTTCAGGCAAAAGCATTCGACTGTTACATCTTTATTGAAAATCAGCGATGATTGGTTGCAAGCATTGGATAGAGGCCTTTATACTGGTGATATGTGTTTATCGATCTGAAAAAGGCGTTTGACACTACACACCAATACTTATATGCTAGATAATCAACCTTTTCTGATCAATTCCACAACGTTTCTTTAATAATGCAATCGCATGACCATAACTAGTCTTTATCTTTAAAGTTATTACAAAGTTTTGGTATATGGGGTCATGAATTTGGTTCAAATTAACAATTTCGGAAGCATATGCGTTACTACAATATTCATTGATCGTTGTCGCGGTTGAAATCGAGTCTGAAGTTATGAAATTATAAATAATAAACTATTTATGTTGTATAGCTCCCTCTCAAGGTCAAGATATTAATTTAGCTATGAAACAATGTTTCTTGACTAAAATCGACCGAGTAGCTATTCCCGTTTGGAAATTATATATCACAACTACATATTCTGAGATTTTCATGGTCGCAGCTACCATTGTACGGCCATAGGCGCTATTTGAAATTTATCAAAATTTACCGGGAGCACCGGTAAATTTTTATATTCAATTTTTCTCGAAAACAGAAGTGTTTTAGGGGCTAATTTTTGTAGTGCTTATAATACAACCACAGGGGTATCCAAATATAACAGAATTGTAAAGATTCACTATCCACCCAATTTTCAAAATTTCCCAAAACTTTGTATTACCTTTAACGTAGACAAAACCATTTGTACATTATTTGGAACTGGTTCAGTGTTATCGAAATGTAATATCTTAAATGTAAATATATGTGGTAAACGTATTTTTCAATGTAATACTGTGAAATATCTTGGAATGCATCTTGATACCAAGTTAAAATGGGATATTCATATTGACGAAATGTGTAGAAAAATAAGTAAAGTTGTAAGTTTTTTAACTCGTCTTCGACATTGATATCAGAATCCAATCTGAAGATGTTATATAAATAAATTATTCTTACACTTTTTGATTATGCAGATATCGTTTATGATTCGGCAAGCAAGAAACACACTGACCGCCTCCAAAAATTACAAAACAGGGCCGGTCGTATCATTACGAAAATTAATCCTTTTAACCATGTTCAAATAACGATATTCATGATAAATCAGGATGGAAATTTCTCCATTCAGGACGTAAATTGCATTTAAATATAATGGTCTATAAATCCCTGAACAATTTGGCTCCTCCTTATTTAGAGGAGTCCTTCAAATACTGTAACTATCCATATTCTCTACGATCACAAGGAAATATTAAACTCCCCAAACCAAAGAGTGAATGATGTCGTTAAATGTTTGTGTATTAGAGCTCACGTGAGTACAATGACCTACCGTTAACTATTAAGCTATCCAACAGCTTAAAAACTTTTTGCAAAAATCTAAACTTAAGAAATCAGTTTTGCTCTGATCTGTAATGGAACATGCATGGGATGGGGGGGGGGGTGTTTATGCTTCTCAAATATGTTTTAGGTTTAATGTGTATTCAAATTATATTATTTTATGTTGTATTGTATGTTGTCTATTAATATCTTAATTCCTGGACCCCAGGGAAGAACAGTTTTGTTATACTAACAAAGCTGAATGGGTTATCCAGCCATTCACTATACCATGGATTTAACTATGCTCATGCATTTGCTTTGTATTGTTTTTAATATTGTGATATGGAAAATAAATACCAATACCCTTTTTATTTCACTCCCACATTACTTTGTATATATCCATGAAATGAATACATTTAGTAAACTATTGTTTTTTTAATTAGATAGAATATGAACTCTATGTACATGTATGTGTAGATGAGATTCCAGTACAAGGAAATCATATTAATGTTTGTAAGTTTACTATATAGTGCAGACCAAGACTACTTGCTAGTTATGTGAATATTGTAAGGAGTTTAGAATATAAGTTGTTAAAGGTGTGCATTTCAAGCTCAGTAATCTCGCTGATATCTATATCTAGTGTGTTGATTACAAAATGATTCTGTTATACCATATCAAAAGTGTCTTTTTTGCTAGCTCACAAAGTTTCGAATCAAATATGCCCGGACATTTACATGGCAAACGACGATTACCATAGTTATGTGAAATGAATCTTCTGTGGTGTATTTGTGATTAGGGTAATGAGAAACTTTTTATTTCTTAAAAGGGTTCCTTGACAAAAAAAAGTTGAAAAACACTAATCTTGTAGACTAAAGACTGGTGCCCCCCCCCCCCCCTCCCCAATGACTGAGCCCATGCTGCGCCAATGGGGAGCGGAATAACGCTTAGTGTGCACAGGGCTTCATGGAGTTTTGTTGTTGTTCAGAAACGATTTTTCAAGTCCATACAATAACTGCCTGACAGAGCATGCAAAGCAAACGTGATGAGATCAACACAAAGGCCATTGCAGATTGAAACTAACATAACCCTCAATGCCTGTATCCACTTGTTCAATGTAGAATTTTAAATGTTTATCCACACTTTCATGCAGGTATTTTATACATGACTATCCTCTTTATCATAGCCAATTTTCTGCGTGTATAATACTCACAAACTACCAAGCATAATTCAGCGATCAACATAAAACCCGAATGTTGTATTCTTTCATCAATATTCGTCTTCAAACACATTTTTTTTGAAAATCCTTGCCCCCCCCCCCCCCCCACCCAACCCGACACAAACATGCATTATACATAACTATGACAGGATAGTATACTTGAAACGGTGAGATTGGGTAAGAAATAACTGTCTTCATCATCCTCATCATAGCCATCAGATAGCCTTAGGAGAGGCCTGTTTAGTTTTTGTTCACAAACGATTTTTCAAGTCCATACAATAACTGCCTGACAGAGCATGCAGAGCAAACGTGATGAGATCAACACAAAGGCCCTTGAATATTGAAACTTACTAGTGCTTAATATATGTGACTGTGGGCTGCGTAACTATCCTGATAGAACAAGATTAGTATTCCTAGACTAACTGAATTGCATTATCATTTTTCAATGAATATGAAATATGGAGGAGAAAGTAAACATGTTTCCGAAACAATTTTGTTAATGATTATAACAAAAGTCACTTTATGTGGGTGTATACCAGTATAAATTG
This sequence comes from Strongylocentrotus droebachiensis, assembly GCA_035222895.1. Classification (NCBI taxonomy): domain Eukaryota; kingdom Metazoa; phylum Echinodermata; class Echinoidea; order Camarodonta; family Strongylocentrotidae; genus Strongylocentrotus; species Strongylocentrotus droebachiensis. Next base: position 119,269 of record JAVYIG010004291.1, on the reverse strand, counting down.
CGAATATACAGTGTTATTATATCCATAAAGTTGGAATACTATTTTCTTGTCTCTTTTCATGAAATGCTTGCAGCCATCTGTGTATTACTTTATACATTACGTTTATAGTTTATACCACCAGGTTCTTCGTTATCTAGTGTGTTGATTACAAAATGATTTTGTTTTACCATATCAAAAGTGCCTTTTTTGCTTCTCACAAAGTTTCGAATCAAATATCCCCGCACAACAAAAAGTAGGGGGAATTAGATCTTTCCCTCTTTATGATTTTCAGATAATTTCAAAATAATTATATTAGGAAAAATATTAGTCATTGCTGCCCTCCCCCACTTTAAATGGACACCCCTTTGCTGTTGTGACCAAAATGAGATTACCTGTACATGTACTCGTTCACGTATGACGCAAAAAAGCAGGCCGGTTTTCTTTTTTATGATGACGTAAAGTGTAATATCTTATCTAGGTATCTCATAAATACAGAACTCAGTGAATGCGCGAAGGATCTTTGAAATTGCGCGCAGTTACCGTTAATTAACACGTTTACACAAAACGCGGCGTGTTTTTTTTTTCGCGGTGGTTGACCGTGTCATTTTTTAACAAAACTTTAGATTTCAGTTTTCTTACGTAGCATTGACGTCAGCCTTCGCCTTGGTGAGCTCCTGAACGGTCAGGTCATGTCCAGCCTTAGAGGCATAGTGGAGCGGTGTGTTACTCACGTCATCGCACTTATCAACGACTTCGCTTCGCTTCCATCGAACCAATGCCGCTACCGTTCTGCACAATGAAACATCAAGAATATACAATGTTCATACAATCGTATTTCCTGAAAAACACAGAAGTTCTGGGCTCTGTTTAAAAAATACTGTCAGATTTGTATATGGTGGTTATTGTTCTCGTGGGCAGGGTGGGAGACGGACATAATCATGACTATAACAGCTAACCTAAAAGTGCAGAAATTTATATATGATTATGAAGAAAAACCATTGAACTTTTTAAAATTGATAGACTTTCTTCATTTATATAGGTGCAGCAAAATATAAGGTTTATGTAAACCAATTGAAGAGACTGTATATTATGGTATTGGAGTGCATAATTACCATTTCAATGGGCAAACATCATCAAATGTTTTCAAATAATCATTGCTAAGAAAGATTATGATATTAATATTCTTCCGATTTCAAGAAGTGTTATGAGTTACTCTGTGTGCCCTTTCTTGGCGGCATCGAAAATGAATTCGGCGATTGTGTCATCATTGACGCCATGGAGTTTATCCCCGTGATGAAGAAGAAGCTGAGAGAAAAGAAGAGAGTCGACGTCATCATCATTATCCTCCTAATCATCCTTGTTACAACAGTCATCTTTATTCTCACCCTCATCTTCATCATCACCATCATCATCGCCATCGACAACATGAATAACATCATTATCATCACCATAACCACCATAACCACCATAATTTAAAGATCAAACCCTATCGAGAAATCTACTCAACGGCAATTTCATACCCTTATGCATATCCCATTGAAATAACTTATGATCGGGTTTTTAACTCTTATCGTGCCAAGAACACTGATCTGTGCATGCGCTGGCGTGCCACGCTCACATAATCGGTCTACTGGTGACTTGCCATGCACACATAAACTCTCATTCGCTGGCATGCCACGGACACATTTTCGTGCATAAGTACACACGCTAATTGTTTATGCCTATTGTGCGATGCGCATTGCGTGCACGCATGAATGCTTATTGTATTTGTGTAGGGGGTTTATTGTTGTTTTTATTTTGCGTGCTTCACATATACCGTAACATTGGATTTTCCTGAGAAAATTGCGATAGTTTATCATCAAATTTGTCAGTTTTGATCATGGCCCCTCAGATTGTGTGCGGGAAATGAGACAACGGATTGGTTTGACAACTCACTGATAGTTCCTATTTACTTTACCAAAATTAAAGATTCATGAAATAATATTGGTATCAACAGAAAGAGGGTTTAATTACCTACAACTTAAATGTACAATTTTTTAAATAAAATATGCGGATGAGATGTTATAGTGGATCAAACATAGTAACAATTTAAACTACACGCACTTGAACCAACCCTAAATTAACTTGGCACTCAGGAATTAGTGGCTGGGCACAATAGGGATTAGCACTGTGGCACTGGGTGAATTGTATGGGGGCAGCTTAAGAGTTAATAAGTCATTGTCATGTTCACACGTTTCACAAGGTGGTGGACATCCTATTAAATCGCCAAAGCACCGGTACCACCACTGACGTTATCACAGCCATCATCAGCAAAATTAACAAATTATCTTAACAATCATCATCGTAACCTTCACCTTCTTGTTCTTCTATATACATGTATTTCTTCTTCTTTCACTTCTTAATATTCTTCCTCTTCTTCGTCTCTTCTTCGTCATGTCCATTACTACCACTGCTATTAACCGGTCTCTTTTTATTTGCTTACCTGTAGTGTATTTGCTTTGTTCTCCGTAGCCGCCCACTTGAGGAGCTCCGAGGCCGCGTCATGAAAAGCATCACCCGAAGTCGTGCTCGTATTCAAGGTACGATTACGAGCGAGCAGACCGATGATGGTGTCGAAGCTACCGGAGTTGGTCGCGACCTGGAGCGGCGTGAGCTGTTCATCGTTCTTGGCACTCATGTCAGCATCGCTGTATGAGTCAAATTTGCCGTGTTAAACCATAATGGAAAGATAAGAACACCTATAAGAAATATTGCATGTGGCAGGGCTTAAACAAAATATTCTGATACTTATGATTGGTTAAAGAAAAACATGCGAAATACATTATAAACACATCTTTTAAGAAAAGAGTTTCTAAAAGATGAAGGTCAAGGACCAACTAGGGAAACATAAGACATGGAGTGGAATGACACTGCAAGAGTGTACTAAAATGGCAGAAGGCAGAGATATGTAGAAGAGTGTCACAATAAACCTCCGAGCTGGGAGAAGTTACTTTGATAGACTGATCTTCTTTGCTTTCCTTTTCTCAAATCTTACCTTTAGTATGCCTAGTTCGTCGATGTCTTATGGTAAGTTTTATCCTCTTCATCCATTCATCGTCTTCAATATTTTCATTCTCTCTCTCGACTCTCCATTAGTTCTATTTTCCCCCCTTTTTCAGAATTCCATTTCGTCCCTTCATCTTCCTCCACTATGTCTTGTTTATACCTTAGTCTCATTCTTTCCTGTTTATTCTAGTTAATTATTTTGATCGTCTCTTCCTATCTGTTAATTTTCTTTCCCCTTGATTTGAAGCTTCTAAACATCCATTTTCGTCACCTCTCGTTAAATCATTTTTTGTTTACATCGATATGACTAAATATATGCTGCAAATTGGGTTCTTGAGCTACAGAAATGTATTGTAAGTGTCAAGACCATTTCTCACTTTTCGACCAAAAAATCCGCCACAATTTGATGGTTCTCCTTGCAAGCGTGATGGAGCGGGGTTTCGTTATCCCAATTTGTGACGTTGATTTTGGCGCCCTTTTCGAACAGCATCTTCACAATGTCGAGATGGCCAGCAGAGCAAGCCTCATGCAGGGGTGTGTCGTCGTTCTCTCCTCCCCCGTAGTTGACCACATCTTCCTCATTATCGTCGATGTCGCCGTCTGCTTCGTCTTTACTGTCCGTTTGGTTTGCCATTAATACTGTGTCATACATTGTTTTTTACAAAAGGAAAACCCACATGTAATGATGTGTAATATTCAGCTAACCGACTATAAAAATGTAGTGAGGGGACAGGAGTCTATATTTGAAATATTTTTCATAAACGGACAGGGAAACACAAATGTAATATTTGAAAACGGGAGATATCCATATTGGTTTGATTATCTATTTGTTGTTGTTGCTGTTGTTGACGGTATTGGTTGTGGTTTTGTTATACTTGTTTATAAGTTTCTTTCTATTTGACTGCCCGGCAGCCTCTATCCCAGGGCAATTATCAGAATCATTATTAGAAATTACAACGAATTTTAAGTGCAGTATCCAAAAGCCAATCCGAGGCGCTCTCACTTTATGGTTTTAATCTAAGTTTATTTATTCAAGCCAGCCAAATATTTCGCAAAAATTTGCCTATTGTTTGCCCCCCCCCCCCGAAGAAAAACACTACTTTTTCAAACAAGAGATGAGAATTGTACTGGTGAGTAATTATATCGAGTTAAGATATCTACAGATTATATTTGGTAGAGCAAAACTCCTACCTTTTCTAAATCATGAAGACTTTTTCAAGTCAATAAAACTTACCATAAATATGCACAAAATTGCACGATTTCAAACATCAAAATGCAAAGAGGCTTTCACCATCCCCTTTCGCTCGCTTCCTTACTAGCCCCACCCGACAACGAATGCCATTTACATCACTGGCTTGCTCATTCAAAATTAAAAAAGAATAACAACTGTGTGTACATGTGTTGTATTATTTCATTAAATCAGTCTATAATACTAATAATCAGTTCTTACCGAGTTCGAGGGAGAGTTGTACCAATTCTTTGTGCCCTCCTCTCACCGCTAGATGGATTGGTGCAACGCCGTCTCTGTTTGTCTCGATTAGAATCTAGAGAAAGATAGCAGATGAGTTATACACATAGAGATATATCTAATATCTATGTTAGTAGTATATATCTCTATGGTTATACATGCATGTCACAATGAGATAACGTGCAAAAATGTCCTACTCTTTATAAAAACTCAAATTTAAATATTATTTAAAAAAAGAAAGAATGATAGGGAAGAAAGAGAGAAAGAAAGACAGACAAATGGAAATAGTAATATGATAATTATAATCATGAGAAAGTGTCAAACTTTAGTAACTTACTTCTTTTAATTTATCGGTCTCCTTTGCCTTTTCGATGATCTTCCTCGCGATCTTTTTGTTGCCCTCGTTGAAGGCGATGTGGAGCGGGGTGTTGAGATTATCATCGCACACCATCAGGTCGGCTCCCTTGTTGATGATGAGGATGGCGATGTCGATCTTCCCGTAAAGACATGCCAGCAATAATGGGGTCGTATTGCGAATATCCACTTTCTATAAATCAAAAAGACATTTATCCATGGACTTTGTTTTAGAAATCTGTCTGTAATCCGTGGTGTTCTGGTCTATTGGATAGGTTTCTGGACTGTGAACAACAGGGTACGGGGCTCGAATTCCTTCAACGGCATTAATGCCCTTTGGCAAGATACGGGGCAACCTTTAATCTACATTTGCGACGCTCGACTCTGGCGAGGTTGATGGGTACCTGACACGTACTGCAATGGCAGCCGTGGTAAAGTCGGTGTAATAATAATGGAGCGCTAGGGGTGACATGTTGCCATGCTATGAGCGCTATACAAGAATAATGTGAAACCTATTATTTAAATCGATTTGTGCAGGGCATATTATTATCATTATTGTTATTATAATTATTCTAGAAATATATCATTCGTCGACTCATGATTACGTGGTAACATTAATTCAGCCATGGATATGACAAGTGGAGTAGCGTGAGTCGACCGATTGAGGGGTAAGGTGGCATTGGAACGGCAGGTGGAGCTGTTTTGAATGGAAAATGAAATGCGAATTTACAATATTACTGATTATGAGAATGATGCGAGAGGTGGTGAACAGGCATCTTCTTTTCTAGTTCACCATTGACCCCTTCACTTTCTCTTTTTTCTCGATTCTTCTTTCTTTTTATATTTTACCTCTTGACTTGGAGGTAGATGCCCCGTACGTGCCCCCGGGACGTGCCCCTGTAACCGTAACTGTCAATAATTGTTATTTTTGTACTCATTGAATTTATTTATCAAAACTCCAATTATTTTCCGGACATAACATAGAAGCAAAGCATTTTCCAAAGTCTTAACTTATTATTTACATCTAGTTCGTTATCACTCTTAGAAAGAAGTTGAACCACAGCTTCGGTGTTGCCTTGTAAAGTGGCGATGTGAAGTGGAGTGCGCCCTATGCTGTCCTCGGCATTCACATCGGCATTTTTCGACAACAAGAATTTCACGACGCCTTCATCGGGACGTTTCGACATCCTTTTTGCCGCTTCAACCTGATAAATAAAAGTGATATAAACAAAATTGGTCACTATATTTTAGTATTTCATTCACAAGTGATGATATCTGTAAGAATTGTTTTTTCTCTCCATTTTTCCCCGTCAATGAATAATAATTTCAATCTTTTTGTTTACACTGATCGGCTTCCGTATAATGAAATTGTTTTAAATGGACAAAGACTATAATACAATGTTTAACAATGGCCTACAAGTGCACAACCGCAGTGTACCGGAAAATGGAAACATTCGCCATTTTATATTCTGAGCACTCTGGGTGTACCAGTTTATCATTTACTTATGAAATAATATTCAATGATAACGAATTTATGAATGTCCCTTACTTTCGCTAGGTCTTTCTTTACACCAGCCGCTAAATGAAGAGGACGAAGATCAGCTTCACCGACATCGTCGACGTCTAGATAGCACGTGTCGATAGATAGCACGTGTCGATAGATGATTGTTTGCCAGATATATCAGCAGTAGGCAGTGCATTGCAGTGACACGTACATAGACGAATGGTGGAAGACAGTAAATGGGGAGGAATAAAGAGATAAAGGGGGTAGAGAGATAAAGAAAGAGAGAGAGAGGGAGAGAGAGACAGAGAGAGAGAGAGAGAGAGAAGAAAAAAGAATTCACTCACTGTATCAAAAACAACGATGGTTATTCATTTTAGTATTCCTTGAGGTGTCGTCTTTAATCTCTCGAACCATTTAGCCATCGTCACCTTACCGCAGCCACCATCACCTTCATCTCCCCCGTCACATCATCTCCAGAGCAATCTAACACATCATCTCAGATCCATGCTCGCCTTTCATCTCTCCACCATCAATTCCACAATGACACCCTTCTACCACCATCTACAAGACTCTTCGATCATCTATCGCCAACGACATTCTGCACTGAATACTCTGTTTCACCCGTCCACCATCAATGACCCAATGACACCTTCCTTTTATCATCAACTAAATCCCTCTATATACCATCAAACACAATCGACTCCCTGCACCCATACCTTCGATATCGCTCCTCCACCATTAATCCACAAATGACAACTTTCTTCCACCATTTGTAACACACCTTCGCCACCCAGGCCCATAGCCAGAGTTTGATGTTTTGTTTTGTTTTGTTTTGTTTTTGTTTTTTTGGGGGGCACATACATGTAATTGATCGACGTTCTGGGGAGGGGTCTAAACAAGTTCAACCGATCTTGGAAGAAAAAAAAGGGGGGGGGGGCACGTGCCCCCGATCAAAAATCTCCTTAGCCCTCTGCATCCAATCCTCCCACTTCAACCCTCCACCTTGAGTCGCCCCTACCTGCCCCATGTTGAACCAGGAGCTTCACCATATCCAGGTTGTCGGCGTCGGCCGCGTAGTGGAGCGCACTGTAGTTCTTGGCGTCGTGCTTCGACACTGTGACTTTTTTGTCGCCCGGGTCCATATCATTCAGCAGCTGCTGAAGCTCCGCAAGTTGGCCCGCCCTCGCGGCCTGAGATTATTGTATAAGAACAAAATAGTGCGAACATTGAGCAAGATAGTACCAAAATAAAGCACACGGGATTAATATTTGAATTTAAAAGTAAAATATAAAAATAGAGCAAAAATTGGTGTACTATAGCAGCGGTAGTACATGCTTTGAGAAATAGTAGTAGTAGTAGTAGTGGTGGTGGTCAGGCGCGTACGCAGGAGGGGGGGGGGGGTGGTTGGGGGGGTACTTACCCCCCCCCCCCCCCCATTCAGTTTTTTTACGTGTGTATTTTGGAGCAACCCCCCCCCCCCCTTTGTGATTTTTTTTTTAAATTTTAATTATGCCAATGGCTGACCTAAAAAAGGTGACCGTACCCCCCCCCCCCAACGGAGCAAAATGTCAAATTTTCAAATTGCGAGACCAAAAAAAAAAGTGTCCTCTTACCCCCCCCCCCCCCCCCCCCCCCCCGCTTATTCAGCGGCTGGCTGAGTCGTTGCGAAATTTTCGGCCCGATTTAAAAATGTTGACCCCCCCCCCCCCCCCCCCCTTGAAAAAAATCCTGCGTACGCCACTGGTGGTGCACTCTTAATGTCAGCGAGTAAATTGTGCCGAGTAAAACAAGTTGAGTAACAAAATGAGCAATTCAGTACTCAAGCTGGAGTAAGAAGTCAATTTTAGTGGTACTCGTCATCCGAGTAATTTGTTACCTTCGATAAAGAGTAAATCAATTACTCAACATTGAGTAAGAACTTCGTTTGTGTCAATTTTGAGTAAACTACGGTTTGGTATTACGCGGCGGCAGGTGATAAATAACTCAACATTGATCTCTTACCCGAATTTACCTCGGGTGCGAGTGAAAGTTGGATCGATGGAAAGTGCAACTAGCTGTCAATATGCATGTGACACCTGTTCTACACATTTTTACATAATTGCAGCTGTATGTTCCTTTGTCTACCTAAGGAACTGTATATTTTGTCATCTTTCATTGTCCGCCATGTGCATGTCTCGTGCATGCATGTGCGCGTGCAGAAAGATGCGAAAGAACTGAGATAGATGATTGTGACACATTGGGAAGAAATTCTGAGCTCATGGATCGAGCTTGGAAGAGCTCCAACCGACATCTAGGAAGGAACTGGCTTGGACTTTCTTTCTGGCCTCCTTCAGAGGAAGGAGCCCACTGTTTTTGTTGGTGCTTTGAGGAGCCCCTATTCATACTCTTCATTGACAGCAGCAGTTGACTACTGCTACAAGATGTTTCAAGTACTGATATATTATTGATTGAGCAACTAAGCGTTACCCAGATAACATCATACTCAATATTTGAGCAAAAAATTGCTCAAACAATTTGAGTCAAAACATGTACTCGTTAATTGAGTAAAATTTGGCTCAACTCATGAGCAGTTTCTTACTCGACTCGAGATTTCAGTCATTTTCAGGTCAAGCTAGCCCTAATTCGTGTTTTAGGCCTATATGATTTAAAGGGACTTAGTAACATTGTTCAGATGAGATAAAATGGTGCTAAGGTAGTGACTTCAATGCTAAATGTACAATTAAAGATAATCTGAAAGTTTGAGTTAAAACAGATCACTATTAATGATACAAATTGGGAAAAACTGATTTGATCGGTTCCTTAATTCTTCCAACTAGATTATTACAATTTACTACATTTTAAATGGATGCAAATCGTCACAAAGCAATGAATTGGCTATACACACCATTCCAGACATTCAAGTATTGAACGATTTTTAAAGGCCTGTCTAATGTCTTATTTTCATGGAAAAACGGTTGGGGAAATTCAAAAATGGTGGGGAGAATTTACTATTAGAGGGTGTTGCACATCGACGCCTTCAAAGAAAACCATAAATATCTTTGTGGTTGGAGAATTTGTCAGGATTGTTGCATGTTAGAGGGTTTGTACAGTAGAATGAATATAATAAGTAACATTTCATACAAAAAACTACGCAATTTTTCCTCAACCTTCAACAATGTTACCGAGTCACTTTAACAACAATCGAATTTTCTCCCAGGAAGCCTAACGTTTAATTTTTTTGTTCATTCAAATAGCATTGCAAAGGCGGTGAAATAATAATAATAATAATGCTTCGTTCTTGATGGTGAGAATTTTCACTTCTATCTCTCAACCAAGACTCAGGCACGCGCAATCAACTGTTAAACGAATTTGTCATGAGTCCTGAAATATCAATTTGTTACTACATGCCATAGAAGAATGAGCAACGATGGCGAACGATTGCCGCCAAAATGCAACAATCGTTGTTTAGCTTGCTTTCCCCTAAAAATTACAATGAGACATCAAGCTCCATAGAACTATAATCGACAAACATGATATTGTCAGTCTTTTTTTAAAACAGTCATAAAACATTTACCCTAGAATGAATAAGAGATAATGCGATCATGTAAACAAGTGCATTTTGTCCATGTTAATCATCCAGTACCAAATACCCAAACCAAGCTCAAGCCAGATGCAAATAAAGGTAAACTTAAATAGATCAATTCATGACAATATTGTTCACTGTCATGATTGTATTCTCTATTTATTTTTTCCAATTTTTGGTTTCCCTTGTATTGATTAGGTTCATTTTTTTCCATTTTTGGGGGATAGGCGTAGTTAAAAAACAACAACTTCTTTAACATTCCGTTTCCATGGCAATGATCTTATTTTGTTACTTGAAATGACTCAAATTTTAATCATAATCAAACAGACATCTGAAGTTATTAGAAGCTTACTATTTGCTTCATGTTGTTGGAAATCATAATATTTCCTTAAAAAAAATCCAATATGTCTTGATTCGTTTTCATTATAATAGCCCAGAGATCACGTCCATTACCTACTTATGGCAACCGGACAGATCTTTTTACCCGAGGGTCATAGGAAACAGAAAGTAATCATTTGAAATTATGCAAACATGGGCATGGGACTGCATACATTTTCTGCGTCATATTAAGCCATGAATATAACTGAATTTCTATTGAGCATTTACAATACCCTTTCCCGTACAATTCTATTGCAATTCAGTCGAGCTATTGTAAAAAGGCAATATCGTTAGACTGCACAAGAGATATGTTTTTATTCTCAATTCATTATATTCGAGTCACTGACTTTCCCACAATACTTTGGTTGTATCCTCTTTCCTTGTTGTAAGGAATTTCCTCTCCTTTGTCATTGTCCACAAGCGAATGCCTCTCTTCGCCATAGTAAACAATGATATTTGTTTTCGTTTTTCAGTTCATAAAACATGGAAAATACGATTTTCAATTTTTAGATTTTATAATCTATGCTAGAATTATGGTAAAGCTTAAAGGTACTATGTCCCATTTGAAGCCAACATCAAATTCTGTAGAAGTTTGCAGGAATTATGAATATGTCACGTATTTGTATGTCCTATCTGTAAAATGTTAACGTTAGCAGTGTCCTATTTTTCAAATTATGCAAGTAAACTGGTTTCCTTTTTAGACTTCACTGTCAGACACTATTGACTGACTGACTGTTTTGTGGTGGTAATAACATACAGAAAAATGAGCTTCAAAGAGTACATGAGCCTTTGTCTACATCAGTAACCCACTTCTTGTAATGGCCAAAATTAAACTGATTGAATCTTTGCGCAGCACAAAACGTACAACCATTCAGTACAAGGGTCTGAAAATCAGACTATTACTAAATTGATTGCAATCACTAAAGTCGATTCGATATTAAATGGTCGTTATTTTCCCACTTAAAGACAGTTTCAAGCCATTTGTTGGGGGAAAGTTCTAAATTAGTATTATCTTTCAAATGGCGTTGGAATTTAACCTTTTCATTTGTTTGGCCTGCAAATGGGGCATAGTACCTTAAACATAAGACTCGAAGTAACAAATCCACTCCTCAGTATAATTTTTATTTCTATCTTGTTTTCGTTTACATTTGAAATATAAGACATACCATGACCCAATGAACTAGAAAAGTATCAAAACTTAAATATTTTTTTCTGAAACTGAATTCTTTTCTTAGGGAAAGTTACATACTTTAAAACCAGATGAGTGTATAGACCCAGTTGCATATTTGAATATACACAGCAAAATAATTATTATAGGAAAGTGCAATTTCTATACTTTGCATTGAATTTGAATTGCAATTATGCTTTAATTGGGTTATTCTTGGATGTATTTTGTATAGTGTAGTAACGAAGTTCAAAGTACATGTATTCGTCTTTCTGATTCGAATTTTCATTTTGACGAAAGCATCATGGCGTATTTTTGCGATTAAAGGAGGCATGTCAATTTTTCACATTTTGCGTGTATTCTCTATAGAACATGACTTTTTCTCAAAACTGGATTCTACATTCCCGTCTTCCACGAGCAATATCTCCGTCGTTTTAGCTTTGTTTTCGCTAAGCTTCGAGTATGTTGTAGCTGAGACAATAAGCTATCACAAATGGGTAATTTTCGATCAGATGCCGGGATCATGCTCATATTTCACTTGCAAAATAGGATTTGAGAATTCTGTTTTCCGTTCACGTGCAAACGCTATGGGAAATGTTTTGGTATATCGGTAACGCACTTGACTTCCGACCTCGAGATCCCTGGTTCGAGTCTGGGCGTCTCCAACAAATTTTTTCTCCACTTTTTTTTCTTTTTGACCTTTCACTGATCATAATAATTGAAGACAGACCACCTAAATCGTCCCCCATGACGATTTAAATTTCTAGTTTTTATTTATTTGCACACTTTTTTGTTAACAGGATAACTCAAGATCGGTTTAGTCAATTTCGTTCAATTTTGGCACAGTCATAGGTCATTGCCATAAGACGTGACAGGAACATGTTCAAGGTCATCAAGTTTTCATGACGTCATCCAGGCGCCATTTTTTTTTTTGGTACTTTCAACTCATGATCATATCTTCATAACGGAAAAGCATTTCTTATTCATATTAATCATGATTAAGGTCAATATCCGTCCGGTCAATTTCAGGTCAAAAAACGCGCGGGCATGCGTACATGCAGGCGTCAGCGCGCGCGCAAAAAAATAAAAATGCTTAAAATCGGTTAGGTATTCCAATTCAAATATGTTTTTTTCATGAATATCAATTGATATTAACTCAATCAATTTATGTATGTATTGGTATGATTATTATAAACCTATAATCCCGTAGTTTATAAATATTCCTATAGTTTTGAGCTGTCACCAGTCAATCAATCAATGTATGCCTTATATTATCATTTAGCTTTCACCCACAATAGATATCTGAAAAATGTTCCTTACAAAACAGTCAACCATAATGATCTCATATTGTCCAACGTCATACCTTTACAACAGAAGTCTCCTCGTCATCCAGATAACAATCATTATCAACCCGATCGCTGCCATGACATGCCATGATCAAGGACCCACAGAAGAACGATTCAAAGAATCTCTTGATTCCTTAATCAAACCAATAACTGAAATCTGTTGATGTATAGTCAATACACTTAACGTCCAGTTCTGTAAATTCGGGCAACCGAGATTGTTTTGCTCTTCCTAAACTGTGATTGTAACCCGGAAAAGCACAAAATACATTTGTGAAGTTAGGACAGAGTTAATTATTGTTGAAGAGTTCTGAAAGTTGTTGTTCTTGTGAAGAATAAAGATATTCTCCGTTTCGTTAAGTACCGACTTTTCGCACGGCGAAACAAGAGCTGACTACGTCTTGGTATTTAAATGAGATGTGACTGTTTCCGTACTCTGGCTACCGTCGCGATCTAATTTGCAGTTTCCGCGTTTGCATGGCGTCAGAAAAGTCGTACTACCATTTGTAGGCGCGCCTCGCCGTCACAGTTAACAAGCGCTTTGATTGGCCGATCACGCGGAACCGTACTAGCTCGACTCCCGACGCTATTAATATGGCTGAATACCGTCGTAGGTTTGGGCGCTACGCGGAAATTTTCGCTTTGAGTGCGACCCACCACTAAGATTGGCGTTGTAGAAGGGCGCGTCGCCGGTTGCGAAAACAGCCTAATGACCAGTGATATCCACCTACTTGTTCAACGCAGTCATATGTGTCGAGAAAGACAAAGACGGGCGCTTGCCTTTCGAACGTCAAGGTGAAATAAAAATGACAATGGTATATTCGTTTTGTTTGCGTTTCGAGACTCATATTTCACTTTATACATTGCTGCATATTGCTAGCTAAAATTGGCAGGTGTATCAATTGAATTCTCAATAAACAAATTAGGAAACTTGTTTTGCAAAGTTGTTTGCATTTATTTTATAAGGCGGAACCCTGGAACTATTTAACAAAGTGGCATCAGTCTCACTTATTTGGGTATAACTTTGGTCGTTAACTCATGATTGCATTTGAAAATCTTAACATTAATTTCAATCCAGCTTATACTTCCCCAAGATCATGGGCGTCAATCAGGCGGGAGACAGTCAGTGTGGAACACGTCCCCCCCAACAACAAAAAAACAAAAAAAACAACAACAACAACAACAACATCGTTTTGGGGTGGGGGATACAATAGGGTATGTCCGCCCCTCCCCCCCCCCCAAAAAAAAAAAAAAAAAATAAATAAATGAAAAAAAATACAAATACAAATTACATGACAAAATCAAGAACAGCATAAGTTTTTTCTTTATATATGTTATTCCAAGTTTGTAGAAAGTCCTAAAGGAATTGTCAATAGGCCGTATTCACAAAAACGAGCAATCGCAACTATTAGGCTTTTGACATGCTGCTAATGCTAAAAATCTTTTGTCTACCACACTACTGAGAAGAAGAAAAGTTGGATCACTTCCCGGGGACACAAACAACAGTGGTTGAGTGGTTGATTTTGTTTCCCTCATTCCCGGTGGCTTATAATGGTCATATCGTGAGATTCCTTGATCCACTTGGACAAACTTTCAAATGTGCATCACGTTTGTGATACAGTGTTTACATCATGCGCACATATAGACTTTCAAAATGTACCCTAAGCAAGTATTTTATCGAAGCCCCAAATCACATCCTGGGCAAATATTTTGGGGAGGTGTCCCTACCCCAAAACACGTATGTCATTTATCAGTAAGTTTAGAAAATGTATATTATGATACCACAAAAGTGGTACCTCATCGCAGAAAATTTCCCACACATTTCCTTTAAAGCTCACACTTTTTTTTCAAAATCATTCACCACCCACACCATTTATATGTACAACTTTCATATATATATATATGGATATTATTACGGTGTTAGCTAGCACTCTATGCATTTGGTAAATGATGTTGATGTTTTGAAAACATCGAGGAAAACTCGAGACTCCGGGTGCCAAATTAAATGGATGAACCACAGATTCTTGGATAATTTATCATCTGTTAAGTTGGTGTTTGTACCCGTTGTATGTTACATGGAGACTGGAAGTGGAAGCAGAGAAGTTTTTAGTGCTAGGTTTGGTGGATCCTATGGTGGCCCTGAAGGGACATCGCGAATAGACTAAATCGTGAAAAATATGCGATAAAATTCACGATATCGTCAATTTTATCGCATATTTTTCACGAAGAAATTCACGAAATTGACGATATCGTGAACTTTATCGTGAACTTTTCACGATAAAATTCACGATATCGTGAACTTTATCGTGAAAAGTTCACGATATTAAGTTCACGATATCGTATATTTTATCGTGTACTCTATCGTGTACTCTATCGTGTACTCTCCTGACGTAAACAAAAGTGACCAGCCATAGCTTGCCTTGATTGAAGACGATTATTATGACGAGACGTTTTTACGATGATTTCTGTGAAAATGGTAGGTTTAACTTCATATTATGCTCTAGATCTATTTGTATTTTATGTTTGACAAGATAGGGATAAAAGTAATTGCACAGCGGAAAAATTACCCGGTAGACTATGCAATTAATGGTCTAGATGCACTCAATGCATTTTCCCATACATTCATTTCCATGTTGTAATATCTATTGAGTAATGTAATAGATATAGATCTAACAAGTTAGATGATAGATCTAGGCCTACTTTAATAGTAGGCCTACGTACTAGCACACTCAATTTCCCAAACTGAGTCAACAAAGACTGACAGAGTCCATTGCAATAGCACACTCGTAATCGTCGACTAGACGCAAACTGAGCTGAGCTGAGCTGGGCTGAGCTGATTCAATTTGATGTAGGCAAGCACCAGATCTAACTTTAGATCTACAAATCATGATAGATCTATTACTTAAATCCAAGGCAAGGGATCGTTTAACAATGTTAAGTCTGACTCTGAGATGCAATCATGCATGGCCCTAGATCTACGTGTTATTTAGACCTATAACTATGTCTGTGATACAGTGTAATATCATTATTTTATGACATGATTAGGGGCGCTGGTCCGAGAATGAGGATCGTCTGCATAAACAAGGAGCCTAGTCATAAAAACGGACAAATTGCGTTCGCGAACGTCTTTTTTTCATCGGCACTCTGCGGGTTTCAGGGCATGCAAAAAACAGATTCCTTGTAAGAAAATAACCCCAGTCTCCTTGGCGTTTGTTCAGAAACGTATCTAAAGTTTGACCCATAACTCCGGCGTGGAGATACCATAGTCTAGACCCAACATGAAGAAGATCTAAATATTGATTAAATGTCCAAATAAAAATCATGAGTTAAAAGTTGTTATGTTTATTACCTGTTTCGTGTCAATTTTTTTGTTATTTTTGGAGTATTTTTCGGAAAAACAATGATATTAGTATACACTTTTTCTCAGGTTTCACGGCAAACCGCTGCACAATACAAGTGCATATCGATGGTGAGTTGCGGGCGGGCGCACGCCTGTGTGAAGTTATCTACCGTAATGAGGATCCGAGACATTACTTCACACAGGCGCGCATCCGCCCGCAACCTACCATCGGTTGGTACTTGTATTGTGCAGCGGTTTGCCATGAAAAAGTGTAGGTATACTGATATCATTGTTTTTCCGAAAAATACTCCAAAAATAACAAGAAAATTGACACGAAACAGGTAATAAACATAACAACTTTTAACTCATGATTTTTATTTGGACATTTAATGAATATTTACTTCATTTGGGGTATGTTTTAGGAGGGTATCTCCATGCCAGAGTTACGTTCAAATTTTGGATAGGTTTCTAAACAAGCGCCATCTTCTTTTATGGGTTGTCCGTCTTCTCGAGGATTTATATTATTATGTGAAAGTCTCTGTACAAACTTAAGTCAATGTAAAATGCATCAATAAAGACATCGCGGAATCCGTTTTTCACATCACCAACGCGTGGATTGGAAATTGGAAACGTCTGCGAAAATGCAGATGATCCTTATTCTTGTACCAGCTTCCCTACTGAATATTGAAGCCCTAAACAAATTTTGCTTGAAAATGATCATGAAGTGGCTCAAAAAGTAATAATCTTTGAGTGACCGGTTTTACCATACTTATTTTCCTGAATAGACTAGGCTTAGGCCCTAGTTTATAAAAACCGTTAGGAAAACGCAAAGTTTGATTTCGATTTTCCAATCATAAATAACTTGATAATCAGACAGACGATTGGCTCGTAAAAGTCACGGGATTCCTGACTGACCTAACAGAGGCTAAGCTAAAGGTTTAAAGGTTTAAAATTATGATTGCAGCATGAGCTAAATCCATGATTTTGTTTCAGAATCTGAGGCAATGTTACTGAGTCACTTTAAGTTAGATCTATATTACTATTAGGTATTTACTAGTCTATTAAGCAAATTACGGCTAGCACCCAGGCCAGGGGCCAGTTTCTCGAAACCGTCATAAGTCTAACTTCTTGACCAAATCAGCTTTAGTAAGCTACTTGTCCGCTACATGTTTCACGAAGACCTCTTTGCCAAGATTAAGGACAACATCTTGACCATGTATTTATGACGCCTCTGATACGGTTATATCTCTGTCATAAACTTGATAAAAACAGAAGACTCATAACTTTTTAGTCGATGGGCAGTGAACTCGTAGAGTCCTACGATGCATGAAGTCTAACCGTAAACGCTAAAGGGTAATCCACTCACAGTGTGATTATCTTACAAAAATTCATCTCTTGGAGTAAAAAAAAAAATGTTTTGATGTTTTTCTTTTTGTTTTATAATGTGCAAAGTTTATCACTAGATGATGTTTGCATATGTTTCTTTTATTATTCATTCAACAGATTACCTGGTTGGCATTCATGCAAGCAAGCCCTACAACTTGTAGTACAACTGCCATGTATCAACACTCCATACAAACCAGCTCAGGATGATGGGAACTAAGCTGAATGTATCCTTATTGAGTGTGTGCGTTGAAATGATAACAAACTAAAAATTATCTTAGATAATGATGGGTTATAGATTACTAAGCTGCTGTTACAGACACTGATGTTGTTACCCTTCATATCCCTCGCATTCCCTTCTCTTTAACAACCCCTGGGGGCTGGCCTAATATGTTGTTTTCTTTATGAAGGAGTGTTACTACAGTCGAACGGCTTGTAATACTTTTTTAAAAATTGTCCTTGCTAAAAACCTAGTTGATACATACAATAATATAGTTGGGAGAATTCCGGAATTAATCAGATAATTTTTTTCAAATTTTGATCATTAATGATAGCCTGTTTTCACTCAAACTTTCAGATTATTTTTAAATGTATATCGAGCATTGAAGTCACTACCTTATCACCATTTTCTCTCATCTGAACAATGTTAACAAGAACCTTAAATGAAGCTTGCACAAGAAATACTTTTATTTGTAAAGGTATGAACTAGAAATGTCCAATAGACACCAGTCTAAATATAAAAAGGACTACTTTATTTTTAAGACCTTTTAGATTTGTCAATGGAGAATTGGGCAGTTACCCTTTTTGTTTAAAAATTGAAATGCAGTGTACATACCACATGTATGCTCATCTAAAGGTCTGTTAAATTGAGATCTGCTTACTATTCATAAGGACCGCTATTCATAAGGACCACTATTCATAATTTGAGAAAAGAGTCATTATTCATTAGGGTCATTATTCATACATGTAAGAACCGCTTTTCATAATCGAAGAAGGGGGTCGCTATTCATAAAGGAGAAGAGGGTGGCTATTCATAATACGAGAAGGGGGTCACTATTCATAATACGAGAAGAGGGTGGCTATTCATAATACAATAAGAGGGTCGCTATTCATAATACAGAAAGTGTCGCTATTCATAGAAATTAAATAAGCAAACAAAATTATATTAAAGGTAATACAAAGTTTTGGTATGGGGTCATGAATTTGGTTCAAATGAACATATTGGAAGCATATGCAATCCTACAGTATTCAGTGATCGTTGACGCGGTTGAAATCAAGTTTACAAATTACAATAGGTGAATAGGATTATATGTGTGTTGGGTTGTACTGTATTTTTTGTCACCACAGGAGCGGGGCAGATTCATAAGCTTCATGAAGGTAATGGGGATGTCTCTATATAATCATCAAAGATAAAAGGTACAATATACTTTAAAAAAAGACATACCGGTAATACAGGGTACGCCATCGTTCGCGTAACGCCTAACGGTCTCAATATCATATCTTAATGGCTTAAAATCTTGAAAATCTAACTTCCTTACTTATATGGAAAATATATCTTGCTATATTGTGTATAATTTATGAAAAGATGGTATATAACCAGGCGCGGATCCAGGGGGGGGGGGGCCAGCGGGCCTTGCCCCCCCCCCCCCCCTTCAAAAAAAAAAGAGAGAGAGAGAAGGAAAAGAAGGGAAAGAGGGGAGAAAGGGAAAGAAAGAAGAGGAAGAAGAGTTGCAATTTTCCCGCCAACAAGTTGTAGTTCGGGGGGCAAAAAGCCCTTGCCTCCCCCTTCCCCGGCCCCCAAAAACGGGGGGGGGGAAGGAAGGGAAAGGGAAATAGGAGAGCTAAAATTTATGCGTTTGTTGGAAAATGGCAAATTCATGAAAAAAGAAAGAAAGAATAGTGACCTAGCCTTTGTCACAAAATAATAAGGTGTCAAAATGTGCTCATCTGACCTTTATTAAATGCCTAAAACCCCTGAGCATTGGGGGCTCCACCCATCGACCCCACCAGGGGCCCTAAGGCGGGCCCCTGCATGCTTATGTGACCGTTATAAAATGCCTAAAACCCCTGAACTTCTGGAGGCTCCGTCCCGTGGACCCCACGCCAATTCATGTCCTGCCAGTGTCACAAATAAGGTATCAAAATATGCTCATCTGACCGTAATTTATTGCCCAAAACCTCTGAGCTTCTGGGGGCTCCGCCCCCTGGACCCCACGCCAATTCGTGACCTGTCAGTGGGCCGTATTATGAATAGCGACCCTCTTCCCGTATTATGAATAGCAACCTTCTTCCCGTATTATGAACAGCGATCCTCATTCCGCATTATGAATCAAGCGAGGTTACCATTTCTATAATATTGGCATCAAGAGAACTGTACTGGTTATATTGGTATGCTTACGAGTCTTAATGTTCGTTTAATCAGGAACAATGTCACAGACCTAAATGTCTGACCTTTGAAATATTTCAAGTCATACATATTTTCAAGTCATTGTAAATGTGCAATTCATTTGATTTTTACCCCAAAAGTGTTCTGCAATACTTCACTTTATGTGTAAACCATTAGTAGGATCTTAACACATGAGTAACTAGTATTTCAAAGCTAACCACTTGATATAATAGATGTGAAAACAGTTATTTAGTGTATGCTTTTCTAAGTTTTAAAACAAATTGTTTTGCTCCTTGATTTCACAAATTTTATAATGCACAGTACTTTACCAGATTGCCTCTTACGGTAGCAGGGTATTCATGGAGCATTATCGAGATGGCATCAGGAAGAGAGGTATGAACTATGAAACAATTTTTTTTATACGTAATGTTTTTGTATTTGTTCTAATTTATTCATGGATGTACCTAACCCGAAATATAAATCTTTCAAAAACCTGGAACATTTCTTAATAACATAAAACCAACCCTCATGTATCATTGCTTTGAATGGCATGCTCATAAAATATCTGATAATGCTATTGCATAATTTTAAATCAACTGTTGGGGGCTCCTGTTTATGTATCATTATATGATTGTTTTGCACATGTATGTAAGCGTTGCTGGGTGGAATATTATTATAGTATATGTTTAATTGTATTTAGGGTTTAAACTGTGATATATTTATCTTTCCCTTTATAGTGTTCGGCAGGTGAAGCGCATTTGTAGAAGCCTCAGACATCAACGCCACTGCCCAGAATCATCTGAGAAAAGGACATTGCCTGAGCTATTTGTCCGATGCCCTCTCGCCTTATCCTTGCTGATCACACTGTCCAACACTGCAATGCCATCAAGCTGCTCGGAGTGTTTATGCAGTCCAATCTCAAATGGGACACTCATGATTCTACTTCTACTTCTATGGTGATACTCATCAACGCCTGTTCAGCATCTAGATGAGGATAAAGCATAGAGTTGTTATAGTTATACAGCTCTATGTGGTACAGTTCCTGAAAAGGGAACTAAATTGTTTCAAGAGCCACCTTGAACTGCTCCAAAGAGGGCAGTTCAACGATGATTTGAGGTAGCTCGTCCCAGTCCTTAAGTGTCCTGGGGAAATAACTAAATTTGTAAGAGTCCATTGAAGAGCCTAGTCTCATATATCGTTGTTGTTAACTCCTCCTTGTAGTGCGCTGCCTCGGTTTGATGTACTCCGGTATTGGTATCGCAATTTTGTTATTTGCTATCTTGTAGAACATTGACAAACGTGCCCGTTTTCTTCTTTCTTCAAGTGTTGGGAGATTAAGTTGTTCTCGCATGGATGTTACACTGGCATCACGCTGGTAGTTTCCACAAATGAAACGAATGATTGATTTGATGTATTTGTCCACAATGTGGACATATGCTTCCCACCAGCATTACAATAATACGAGAAACAGAGTACAATAATATGAAACATGCAAAACAATTAAGCAAACAATTTCAGAACAGAAAAGATCTCGTCATTTTTGTAATATGCAATTTGTACTACCAATTCAATTTTAGGAATGCAAATTGCTGTTTGCCTTACCAAAATTATGTCCTTGGAATGCCCTTATTTAACTGTTAAGCAGCTCAATAAATAGTGTACATTCAGAGCTTCTTATTAAAGGTATTACAAAGTTTTGGTATGGGGTCATGAATTTGGTTCAAATAAACATATTGGAAGCATATAATATCCTACAATATTCAGTGAACGTTGTCGCGGTTGAATCGATTCTAAAGTTATGAAATTGTAAATAATTAACTTTTTATGTTGTATAACTCCCTCTCAAGGTCAATATATTAATTAAGCTATAAAACAATGTTTCTTGACTAAAATCAACCAATTAGCTATTCCGGTTTGGAAATTATATATCACAACTACATATTCTAAGATTTTCATGGTCGCAGTTACCATTGTACGGCCGTAGGCGCTATTTGAAATTTATCGAAATTTTCCGGGAGCACCGGTAAATTTTTATATTCAATTTTTCTCGAAAACAGAAATGTTTTAGGGGCTAAATTTGATAGTGCTTATAATACATCCACATGGGCATCCAAATATATCAAAATTGTAAAGAATCACTATCCACCCAATTTTCAAAATTCCCCCAAACTTTGTATTACCTTTAAAGGTACTATGTCCCATTTGCAGGCCAAAACAAATGAAAAGGTTAAATTCCAACGGCATTTGAAAGATAATACTAATTTAAAATTGCCCTGATTGATTTTCAGACCATTGTACCAAATGGTCATATTGTTTTATGCTGCGCAAAGATTCAATCAGTTTAATTTTGGCCATCACAAGAAGTGGGTTATTGATGTAGACAAATGCTCATGTACCCTTTACAGCTCATTTCATGTATGTTATTACCAGAGAAGAAAAAAAGCCAGTCAGTCACTCAATAGTGTCTGACAGTGAAGTCTAGCAAGTAAACGGGTTTCCTTGCATAATTTGAATATTAGGACACTGCTAACGTTTATATTTTACAGAGAGGACATACATGACATATTCATAATTCCTGCAAAGTTCTACAGAATTTGAGGTTGGCTGCAAAAGGGACATAGTACCTTTAATATGAGTTTTTTTGTTTTTTTTAATTTTTTTTAAATATATATATATATATATATATTTTTTTTTTTGTGGGGGGGGGGGGGGGTCTTTAGTAAAGATTAACTTTACTTTTATACCTCTGGCACATATTACAGCAGGAAGCATTAAGGTTAATTGTTCAATTTTTTCTTTGAAAAAATACGCAACAGAATTTAATCAAATTTGGCAGGGATCATTCATGAGAAATGATAGGTTGTTGAGGTACCTTGCCCCTCAACGGAACCCCCGAAAATGTCCATACATGTATATAGCAATTTCTTTACTTTGATTATAAAACTTAATGCTGGCACTCAATAAAATTTGACATTTGAAAGGGGATCTGAATTTGTTTGCATTGATTACCTTGCTCCTCATGAGGACTCAGGGGCAGTGCTCCCCTAAGGGTCTCAATTGTGGAAAATTATTACTTTTAGGTCTCTTGTACGTAGTGTTGCCTCATCTGTGGTACATTTTCGATGTAGTTACCCAAGGGCACAAGTGATAATATAGTAATATATAGTAATTGATGTGGCCACTAATTTCACAGGCTCTGTTAAATACAAGGTCCATTGATCTCTTGTTATACATGTATGTTGTAATGAAGGTATTGAAATGATATTGATACGCAATTATGGTTTAAGGGGAAAAAATAGTTTTCTCTCCACTATTTATACATGTAAATTGTTTAGCAATTGTTCAGCTCTCACATTGCTGAAGCAAATGGTCATTTGATGCCATATAAGATACTCATATGTTTGCAATTTTCCATTCTCAAATAAGCAGGGGCGGCGATCCCTTGGGGACGAGAGGGGACACGCCCCCCCCCCTGAAAAATTGAAAAAGTGAGAAAAAAAGTGTATAGCAAATACTGACTAAAGACTGCAACAAACTTTTAGGCTCCCTCGCCTTTGCGTAATGATGAGGGGGGGGGGGGGGGGCTTGGGGGCAGTTGCCCCCCTAATAAAATTCAAACTTGATTTATTTCTAACTCGATACCAGTGATCTACAAATTTTGCTGAAATGGCATGGTTTTTCCCCCGAGCTTCCGGGGGGTCTGCCCTCTGGACCCCACCAGGGGCTCTAAGACGAGCCCCTGGATGCTCATCTGACCGTTATTAAATGCCTAAAACCCCTGAGCTTCATGGGCCTACGCCCCTGGACCACACGCCAATTTACGCTCCACTTGCTATGCTCGCTTTGCTCTACCTAATAAAATACTTTAGCCTCCCCCTTTATGAAAAACTTTCCCCGAGGCCTGCATGTATAATGTTAGAGTGGGGATGCAGATTTTTTTCTCCCCCCCCCCCAACGTTTTTGTTCAATATACGCCACTTCTCCCCCGTCCCTCGCATTTCGTCCCCCCCCCCCCCCCCCCCGGTCATGAAAAGAAATCGCTGCCCCTGCAAATAAGCATTACCGCCAATTATGTTATTAAATGTACTTCTTCTGTTTTGTCTTTCACACTGAATAGATGGGCGTTTTAAGCACATTTTTGAAATGTTCTTGAAAATCTATTACAAAAGCTGTGTGTATCAACTACAGATCTATTATCCTATGTTCATACTTGTTTATGTACAGTTTATATTAAAATAACCTAACAAATGTTACCATAATCATGTTTGGTGTTGGTTATTACTTCATGTGTCAACAAACACTACACGTTTCAAGTGTAATCAGTTTTTGAGAGGTTTCAAGAAATCTAAAGTGTTAGCAGCCCAAATTTTGTGGCAAAAATTAACACACATTTGTGCAAATATTTTTGAAGATGAATATTGATGACAGAATGCCCTATTTGAGTTTACTGTTGTAGGCAGAAAACCCCAATTTCAGTTTCTTAAATTTTGCAGCAGTTTTTGTTTCAATATCACTTTATTAACAATCATGATTATAGTACATACACTTGTATAGATACTACAAGTAGAAAAGAGAAGAAGCCCAGGTCATGTTTTATTATTAACAATGCAGGGCTAATACTTCATATTATTCATAATGGAATTTGTGATGCATAATGTAGACAAATATTAACAGACACGTTTAACATATCGTCTGTTTGGGGTCACAAGGGCCCTGACTCCATGTCAAAGTAATGCAGATCAATGCCACTGTGGCTCCAAACAGACAATGTTACATGCATTCAAAATGAATAAATAGAATTTAGAAACCATATATGTGACTGATATGTGTAAATTACATTATAGAGAGAGAAAACAAATTGATTTTATCTGAACTCTACATTCATACAAAAGCTGTAGAACAAGTATGAATGATGAATTAAGCATAACAAGAAACGGGACCAAGAGGAATGATAGGAAGCAGAAGGAGAAGAAGAAAAAAAGAATGAGAGAGGAAAAGGGGTAGGAGAAGAAAGAGAAGAAGAAAAATAGACAGAAAGAGAATAAAAAGAAGAAGAGAATAAAAAGAAGGGAGAAAAGAGAAGAAAGGAAGAAAAGGAGGGGATCAAGAAACAGGAAGAAAAAGAGTAAGAATGTGGAATATGCATTTATTAAGACTTCAGAAGGCTGTGGCTCTCCCAACATGGCTTATCCTTAGAGCAGTATATTGAAAAGGAAGAAGTTACTGCAATCTTTGATACGGTGTAAAATACGTTCAGAAATTATACAGACGTGTCCTTGTAACAAACACAATCAAACAAGATCAAATAATTGGATCAAATTACCATAAAAAATGAGTGCTTCAGAGCATGTTTGTGGCTTTTTGAAATGATGTTGCTGCATATAGAGTTTTGGCAAGAACTGGATTAGGAGTTTCGATGATCGTAACTTGGTCAACATCCCAATTAATTCCTAATTTAATTCTTCCTTTTCTTTCTACTGTGATTCACAAGAGACCAGACAGCTATAATAAAAAATAGTGGACACAAGATATATCATTTAAACCATGAGCGTTTATTCAAATCCGTGCTAAAATCTAGCCGGGAAATATTTCAATAACAGTCACATGTTAACAATTAAGGTAGTCTATTTATAAAGCGAAAGACTGCCGCTTTTCAAATTACACTACATTATCATCAAACTTGTCAAATGCGTTGATGTTATTGTCAATGATGATGAACCGACGATGTCAAAGAAACAATTAGGGTCTATTCTGTCGATGATGACAAAGGTAGAGTTTCTGATGATCTCGAAGAAACAAGATTTGACGATGTGGAAAAGAAGACCCAAGTTTCTGAAGATGTCGAAGAAACAAGAAGAGACGATGTGGAAAAGAATAGCAAAGTTTCTGACGATGTGGAAGGTAAGCGTAAATCCTGACCTTCAAACAAAGAACGGAAATCGACGGTGTAAATATACAAACTGGGGTTTGTATACTGTCAAACAGAAAGATGGCGTGGTCTTCATACAAAGAAACGATGTCGATGATGGCGAAAGTAAAGTTATCATGATTATGAACGAAGAAACGAATGGTCGATGTCAAAGGTAGAGTTCTGATGATGAATGAAGACACGGAAGGTCAATGTTGACGATAAAAAAGGAAAATGGCGACCTTCAAACAACCAAAATAAGGTTTTCAGCACAAAAGTGATGATGCAGGCAAGTCGGTCAAACTGTTGCTTTATTGATATATTGCCGAAACAACACAATACAAAAGAAATATCACTGGATACTGAATGGTGCCAAATCGAGGAGGACCAAATGTCCTCCCGTTACCACATTCTCCCATTGCCAAACAGTACTGTTGATCAATTAAATCCAATTGCGTCACATCTATTTCATGCTTGTAGTCAGTAGCTCCTGCAATAATAACATAAAGAATACATTTTTGAATACATAAAGAAACAGACTTTAGAAAATTATTTGGCAGAGAGATTTTCAGGATTGAATACAAGTTTGATTTTGCTTCAGAAGTTTAGATCTATCACTGCATCAGTGTCATAAATTATCAATTATCTCCAAGCTCCGATACAGTTTTACATATTGTTAGTGTTACCACGGTTAACAGTCCGTGTCTGCATGCATGGGCCTGGCCATGTACAATTTTTTAATTTTTTTTTAAATGAATATCTTTCAAACCATGCTCTGCAGTTGCAGTACCATCACTCTGGAAACAATATCCGACCTAGGCCACACATAGCAGCATTAGTGTACTTTTTTGTATTAATTACCTCTATTGATTCTCAACATTTTAAACAACACTGTACAAAACTCAACTGAGATCACTCAAAATAAATTGGTACTTTAGTGACAATTGATGACACCTATAGCAGTAAAATAGTCTTTTCAACTAACCGATGTTAGAAAAAATTCTTTGAAAAATCAAATCGTGAGTCTACTGTCAAACTTGCCGATCATATATCAGCCACTTCGTACTCATTGTGTTCACGAGTGTGTAATTGTGTGCAATCGATTGCCCTCTCAACACGGGGTCCAGACAACTCGCCACAAAGACAACCCGCCCCAAGACAACCCGCCACAATGCCCTGGACATCTCGCCACAATACCCTGGACAACTCGCCACAGGCGAGTTGTCCAGGGTGGGGTGCCTTTTCGGACAACTCGTCACACTTTTTTCCCCTCATGATTTTTAGATAGGCCTACTGGAAGCACTGGTGTACTAATGGGAGAGGGGGCAGTTGACCCGCGAAATAAAATTGAAATGTGGTTTATTTCTAGATTTTCTGGGTTAGTTTCGCACTTTTGCCCAGTCACAGGCGGCATTCTTGGTTGGGGGGGGGGGGGGGGGGCACTGTGCCTCCACTTTTTCAGGTTCCCCTAAAGTGCCCCCTTATCATTTGTACATATCCTTTTCCCTTCTGATAAGTGCCTACTTTTCTTTCTCAGATGTTTTAATTATAATGTTACTCATAATTACATAAAAGAACTTTTCTGTCTTTCTTCATTAGATTGTCCTTAATATTCATCATGTAATTTTTCAAATGGGACCTTAAACTTTTTCCTTGCTTGCTCGAAAAATCGATATTCAATCCATCACACCAAATTGCGAAGTACGTTGCTTAAACAATATGTTGTTCCACGTAAAGAAATAAACAAATATTGATGTCATTCGTGGTAGTGTATTCACAATCTTGACGAAGACGTAGGCCTATAGATAAATATCTAAAAATGGTTTTTATTATTGTTGATGTGTCCCTTTGTAGGTGCCCCTTTTTTAAGAAATCCAGCAATTCTTGCAATCATAGGCGCCAGAAGTGGGGGCAGGGGACTCGCCCTCCTCCCAACGAAAAAGTGTGTGTGTGTGTGGGGGGGGGGGGGGGGGGGGGGGGTCAAAACGAATTTCCACTCCCCCCCCCCTAAAAAAAAAATCTGCAGTATTATTGATTACTATTTAGTAACCAAAAAGATCTAGATCTAGAAATCATGAGGGGAAAAAAGTGTGGCGAGTTGTCCGAAAAGGCACCCCACCCTGGACATCTCGCCTGTGGCGAGTTGTCCAGGGTATTGTGGCGAGATGTCCAGGGTATTGTGGCGGGTTGTCTTGGGGCGGGTTGTCTTTGTGGCGAGTTGTCTGGTAATCTCTCAGCACGTATGCAGCGCTATAGAGGTCAATACACATTAGCATTGTCTACTGCTATGCTTTACTTGAGTGACCTTGGCTAGGACCTAGCTTAATTAATAATTCATGTTGTTGCAAGCATTGAAAAAAATATTAAAAATAAAATGTCTGTCAATGCAATAAGCACTGGAGCCATAGAGCCTACGACTAAATCATCTTCAATACAATACACCAGTTTACGGTTGTATCAGTGCGCATGCGCAGACAGTTGACCTCGGGTCATTGGCTTTGAAACAAAGCCAATGACCCGAGGTCAGTGGTATTTATGCGTAAATTAAAATTGCACCCATGCAAATGATGATGTGCGTGCACAACGCAGCGTGTAGGCAGTATGTCATCATAATTTGCATGGGCGCAATCTTAATTTACGCATAAATACATGACCTCTAGGCCATTGGCTTTGATTAAAATGGCGCACACAACGGTAAACTGGTGTATTCATACAATCATGCATTATTCTATAGCCTACAGCTAGTGCACTAGAATGCTACTAGAGTAAAGGACCCGGTTTTCGGCCACTTAAGACAAAATCCTATTTTTTGGACTCTTTACTTCCTATTTATTATCATTTCTTCTGCTAGCCGCTGTGATACCTATTAGTTAGTATTAGTTCTACATCGACTCTGTCAGTCTTTGTTGACTCAGTTTGAGAAATTGAGTGTGCTAGTACGTAGGCCTACTAATAAAAGTAGGCCTAGATCTATCATCTAGATCAATTACATTACTCAATAGATATTACAACATGGAAATGAATGTATGGGAAAATGCATTGAGTGCATCTAGACCATTAATTGCCATAGCTAGTCTACCGGGTAATTTTTCTGCTGTGCAATTACTTTTATCCCTATCTTGTCAAACATAAAATACAAATAGATCTAGAGCATAATATGAAGTTAAACCTACCATTTTCACAGAAATCATCGTAAAAACGTCTCGTCATAATAATCGTCTTCAATCAAGGCAAGCTATGGCTGGTCACTTTTGTTTACGCCAGGAGAGTACACGATAGAGTACACGATAGAGTACACGATAAAATATACGATATCGTGAACTTAATATCGTGAACTTTTCACGATAAAGTTCACGATATCGTGAATTTTATCGTGAAAAGTTCACGATAAAGTTCACGATATCGTCAATTTCGTGAATTTCTTCGTGAAAAATATGCGATAAAATTGACGATATCGTGAATTTTATCGCATATTTTTCACGATTTAGTCTATTCGCGATGTCCCTTCAGAGCCACCATAGGATCCCTTTTGAAGTTTCTAGGGGTAAGTTAGTTACTGATCTCGGTGTGCATTCCGGAAGCGGTGTACACCGTACGGGTATCGAAACCGTACGAACTCTATTTAATTATGTAGTATTCCCTCTCACTGTACTCTGTCTGTCTGAGGAAGGTGTTCACTGTTTAATGTGTACGTGTGTTCTACGGTTTTTTGGGTGGTGTCACGTGACACTGTCATGTGACTGTGTCAATGTTTATTTACAGACTCTTTGCACGACAGAAGAACGATTCAAAGAATCTCTTGATTCCTTAATCAAACCAATGACTGAAATCTGTTGATATATAGTCAATACACTTAACGTCCAGTTCTGTCAATTCGATCGGGCAGCCGAGACTGCATGCTCTTCCTATTACCATGTACGTGACCTGGAAAAGTTGATAGGTACAAGGTTTTTTTGTTGACTTGTGTTCTAGATGGGTATTGAAGTAAATTCATCTTGGTTGCCAGCTTGGCAACCTTGGGCAACTTTTGTAATAGCCATATTAGCATAATCATCTAATTAGCATATGTGCAATATGTAATAATGTTGCTAATCAGGGGTTTTCTATGAAAAGGAATTCATTAAAAGGAATGTCTTAAATAGCGTAATTAGCATAATATGTACAATATATGGACTTTATTATCATTGTTTATCTATAAAGCCTAACAATGGTGCAATGCAACATTGTAAATCACTTTTGAAAGATTAATCATTAATTCATGAGAAGATATTCCATGTTTATGTAGTATAATTAGCCTAATTAGCATAATCATCTAATTAGCATATATGTGCAGTATGTAATAATGTTTCTAATCTTAATCCAGGAAGCCTGAAAACATGGATAATGTGACTTTTTAAGGATTTTCTATGACAAGGAATTCATTTATGACACCAATTTTTTATTTTAAGTAATACAATTGTCTTAAATAGCATAATTAGCATAATATGTACAATATATGGACTTCATTGTCATTGTTTATCTATAAAGCCTAACAATGGTGCAATGCAACATTGTAAATCACTTTTGAAAGATTAATCATTAATTCATGAGAAGATATTACATGTATATGTAGTATAACTAGCCTAATTAGCATAATCATCTAATTAGCATATATGTGCAGTATGTAATAATGTTACTAATCTTAATCCAGGAAGCCTGAAAACATGGATAATGTGACTTTTCAAGGATTTTCCATGACGAGGAATTCGTTTATGACACCAGTATTTATTTTTGAGTAATGCAATTGTCTTAAATAGCATGATGAGCTAAAAAGCATATGTTTGATATTTCCATACAATTGGAATAATATTTTCTTGTCTCGTTTCATGAAGTGTTTGTGACAATCTGTGGTTTACTTTATACATTACTTTTATAGTTTATACCACCAGGGTCTTCGTTATCTAGTGTGTTGATTACAAAATGATTTTGTTTTTACAATATCCAAAAAAATATATTCAAAAAAAACTAGATGGAACTTCGACTGCGCGCAGTCTAAAATGATGCCTCCGCCATAGAGCGATTTTACAAACCACAAAACAGAACCAATTTTTCAAATTCACCATTTATAACAGGTTTTCAGAATATCGTAATAACAAGCTATGTTTCATATACATGTATGATCCTTTTATCTTTGACATCATGACCTTAAAATCAAATCAGTTCATTGGCTTTGCAAGATACATACATGACCTAAGTTTGGCAGAAATCCATCAATTGGTTCTTGAGATTACACGATCACGAGCTACTTTGCATACATAATGAGCACTGTGACCTTTGACCTCATGACCCCAAAATCTAATCAGTTCATTAGCTCTGCAAGATACATACATGCACCTCATAAATATGTAATGCATTAATCCAGTTTTGAGGGGTATCACTATCTCCCCTTCCGCTATTTCATCAAACTTTTCAATCCACATTTGATATGGTCCCCCCCCCCCCCCCCAGTTTCGGTAATGCCATCCCCACTTTTATGAAGTGCATCCCCAGCATACCAAGGTCGAATGTAAAAATGCCTAGGTATTGATACGCAGTGTTTAGTATCAAGTTGTTAATCTTGATTTGATTTTGCCGTTACTTTTACAGAAACACCACATTTAGTAACAAAAAAGATCAGTCAATATAGTGATTTACCAATGATAGAATGCACAAACTTTTAGAAGTTAGACTTTCATATGAATTTTCAAATACATCTTCATGTGAGGATTATACATGTAGCTTCAAGCTATCAGAATTATTTCTACAAATCAAGACA
Organism: Strongylocentrotus droebachiensis; assembly: GCA_035222895.1. Classification (NCBI taxonomy): domain Eukaryota; kingdom Metazoa; phylum Echinodermata; class Echinoidea; order Camarodonta; family Strongylocentrotidae; genus Strongylocentrotus; species Strongylocentrotus droebachiensis. The sequence continues at coordinate 87,660 of JAVYIG010004291.1, read as the reverse complement.
CAGTGCTAAAATCTAAATGAATGCAATGAAATTGTGAAAATAATCTCCTACACATACATACAAAGACAAAGATATAAAAGCGGTAAGTCCCTGTTGTAGATTCGTGCAAACTCCGTGAAACTTGGCAAATGTTTTAAATTTATCATTCAGATCTTGTGTGAGGAAGTCTACAGTCGTAAGTTCCGAAGCTTCTTTGTAAGAAATGAAATCTGATATACTCCTTTGTAGATTAATTTATAAAATACCTATTCAGAACATATGACTTTAATTACATAAGGCCATTGTGTAAGTTCCGAAGCTTCTTTGTAAGAAATGAAATCTGATATACTCCTTTGTAGATTAATTTATAAAATACCTATTCAGAACATATGACTTTAATTACATAAGGCCATTGTGTATTGATATCTACTTCGCATATACAGCATATGATGTTCAATATTGCTACAATAAGCACAAAAATATAAGCAGAAACAAATATACCACGTGTTGTTCACTCATATACATTAAAATCACTATGACTTCAATATGAAATTTTTGTGTTTGACTACCATACAAAACTTACATAATCAGAATAATGACAAAATAGCAATAATCAAATACATGTATAGTTATTTGTATCACATTTAGCTTTCAAATGTAGCTTTTATTCATCAGAAATATTTTGATGTGTAAAAATAAACAGAGTACCATCAAAAGGAACAGAATTTAAAGAGTCTGACACATAAGAATTATGAAGTAATTTTGGTTTTCAATGTACATGATTTCATTTTCATCTTAATACAAATAATTTGGTTTCAATTACCCAGGATGACATCAGTATCTGTTCCTGTAGGCCCTTGTATTATTACTTCATTATTGACAGGTTAACGTAATAAGGACGTTAAGACCGGGCAAGGATCAAACCCTGGAACTTTCGTAAGAGCTTCACAGGCCTTCACCAGTATACAACAGCACATTAATTACGACATTATTAAAGTGTGAATTGCTTGGCACTAAGTATCTTCTATCATACACAAAATCATCCCCACTAACAGAATACTTGGGTGATCAGATCAATACATGTCATCATGTTCAGTACATTGAAGCACCACTCAATGAAACGACCGGAAGTTTCAACAGGATCACCTCACACTTCCGTATACTGATGCTGATGCTGATTAAGTTGCAAACTTTCTGGTTTAGCATATTAAACTTCACATTATCACCTGAAAAGGCATAATCACATTTCCCCCTTTTCTGTTAAATTTACAAACAAATGTGCTGATACATGAGATTTCAAATAGAAAATCAAATCAAAACACTGAACAGGCACTTTACATACAAATCATAAATTCTATAAGAATTGGGAATTAAAAAAAAAAAATCAAAAAAAAAAAAAAATCATTTACGGTAATTATATTACATGTTTTATTGTGCAAACCTGCCTGGAAACCGAAGAGGTTATGACTATTATAATTGTGACATGTGCACATTTCTCTATTGCTATACTTTTCTTTGAAATGAGTTTTGACTACAGTAAAATATTTTCCTTTTCATGTTGATGAAACAGTACAAGAAAATGTGCTGCCAATTTAAAGGCAGGCTTTACTACTTCAGCAAGAAGGGATTAGACCACCCAGCGAGCCAGCGAGGTCACTGTGACAGGTGGCTATCTCATTAACTCAGCTCTCATTTAACATAAAAAAGAGGATCATGGGGGACCAACAGGCACCGATTGGGGAAGTTTTCTATATAGAGGGAGCAAGTAGCTACAAGTAGGACAGTATGCCTTTAAAGAATCAAAGCTAATAGGCCATTTTCGTAATGTAACCAAACTTATTAACGCATAAGTCTTTGTGAAGTGCCTCAATACACGTTATTTCATTCACCTGATAAGAATAATAGTATTTCAATAGTCAGAATGCAAACTGCATATATTAAGTGTTGCTAGGTAGGTCAAGCCATAATGTTTGTCCAACCTGGCAACAACTAATGTATGCAGTACGGATTCTGTCTATTGAAATACTATTATTCTTTTCAGGTGAATGAAATAATATGTATTGAGGCACTGCACAAAGACTTACGCATTAAATTTTGTTACATTACGAAAATGGCCTATTCATTTATCCTTTAACCATAGCGTGTCCTTAATGGTATGATCAATATCATTTCAAGAGCAGTGTGACCCTTTAACCTTCAGTCTTGTTCCTTTGGTTTAGCTTCTCTCCACAACACGAAGATACAAATCATCGTCAGGTTTGAGGCTCATTTTGGCAAATTTCGGGGGGATCTGTGAGCAATGGAGGAGGGAGAGAGGAAGAGGAGGAATACAAAATAAAACTTAACAGTATGACCATGAACTACCTGTAACTATGAATACATTCTGGTAATCCATATAATCTGCATACAAATTAATTGCAACCTTCAAGGCAGTAAACTGCCTCAATAAATTGTTGTGGTATATTAACAAGAAATAATTATTGTGCACTTCACATTTGTGTACCTGATAACAAGGAAGTACACTAGGAATTTCATTTACATCTCCACTTTGCCACTTATACACTGTACTTGTCAAAAGATTGATTTCTGAATGAGTCTGAATGAGGCATGAAAGTGAAGTTATCCTACCTGAGTCTCTGGGCAGGTCTCAAAGCGGTACTTTTGGAGAAGACGAACGGTGGCCATCTTGATCTCCATCAGAGCAAACCTCATCCCGATGCAGTTCCTAGGACCAGCACCGAATGGCATCCAGGCCAAAGGGTGACGCCCTTCCCGATTCTCCTTAGTGAACCTACATAATGGGGATGAAGACATTGAGATTGTTCTTAACACCCAATGATAGGTGTGCTCATAACTAGAATTCAGATCACCCCAGAGTCACAAGTCCTGATACATCATTGCTCCCAAAGATAACCCCCATCAACCTCTACACCCAACCCTAAGTATGTCACCTCAAGTGTAACAAGTGATTCAGAATCTTTGCAATAAATATAAAATATGAGCGAAATGTCATGAAGTACCAACATAATCTATTCACATTCTTCCAATCCAATCCTCTTGATCATAACAAAACCTTGATCTTCAACCAGAGTTAGCTTGAATCTACAGAGACCAGTGCATGGAAAGTCAGGAAACTTCCAAACTGCATTACAGCATCTCTCTCTCTAACTTTCCCCTTTCCCCTATAGTTACCTCCTCTCAACCCAAGTCTAGTAGCCTCCTCTACATGCACATATATAGTTAAATATCTTACCTTTCCGGGTCAAACTTCTCTGGATCGGGCCAGATTGCAGGGTCACGATGGATGGCAAAGACAGGGAAAAAGACTTGACTATCTTTAGGGATGGTGAGGCCATTGCAGACATGGGTTTCATTACATTGTCGTTCAACTCTGAAATAGGAATAGAGGTAATGCGGGTATAGTGGATACATCAATAGACTAGAGAGCACAAGGTACAGGGTTCAATTGCCTGCAATGGCACTAATGTCCTGTGGCAAAACAATATTCTGAGTAATGTACATTTACCACACTCCACCCAGGTGTAATAACTGGGTACCTTGAAGGAGCTATCCAATTTCCATTTTGCCAACTATACAGTACTACTGCTGTATTACCTTGACTTTGTAGATTTAATCATAGTTTAATTCTCCAGGCAGTTTATATTTTTCTATAATACTCACATAACGGCTGCAGGATAGAGCCGAATAATCTCACAAACAACGTTGTCCAGATAGGACATCTTTGCAATGGAGTTATAGCCAACGTCGTCTCTAGTCGGGGTTTCGTTATCAATTTCTTCAATGAGTTTGTCTTGAACCTCAGGATTAGTAGCCAGGGAATAGGTCAGGAAACCAAGCGTTGTGTTGATGGTTGCATACCCAGCCAGAAAGAAGATTATAGCCTAGTAAATGCAAAAGAGAGAGCTAACATACACTATTTTGCATTTAAGTGCCAACTTTAGGAGTTTCTATGTGTCGTAGTTCACTCACAGCAGACTAGGTAGAATTCCAAATTACTGTATATAAAGAAAATGAGTGCATGGCCAAATATATTTATATAGAGAGCATAACAATTTGGTTGGGAGAGCGATTAATTTTGATAAACGTTCCTGCCAGGATGGAATCTTCCAAGTACATTACGTAAGACCGGTCAGTTATAAAACCAAACAGAAGGAGTTATCATTTTGCCATCTGGGAGAACTTAACTGGCAGATATCGTGTAACCCCCCCCCCCCCCTAGAAACTCACTATGATCTGACTGTAAAAGACAATTGGAAGGACAGTCAGAAGATATCTTTGGTATGTCAAAAGTAGAAAAATATATTGAAACATGACTGACTTGATAATATATAAACATGCTAAAAATGGGAAAAGGATTTTTCTGAAAGAATTTGTATGGACTACCGGTATAGAATATTGATGGAGAATAGCATGATACAATCATACCTGTCCGTGTATCTCATCCTTTGTCAGAGTTGTCTTCTTACTCTTCTTCAAATCAAAGTAGCTTTTGTTGTCCTGGTCTTCAATCAAAGCATGGAGATCACCTTCTACTTTCTCGTCCTGCGGTTTCTCTTCTATCATCTCCTTCTCTGATTCGTTCTCCTGCGCTGCATTCAACATGAGCTGAAGGAAGTCTTTCTTCTATTAATAGGACATAGCATAATTCAAGGAAAATAATGGTGAGAATATAATAAGTTCATATCATATTATTGTTGATATGAGGAAAGCACTGGAAGTACCTGGACTATATTCAATACGTGGATGAAGCCAGTATTTGCTTAGCATTGGTACGGCTAAGTAAAATGACTTATTTCATATACAAACCACATAGAAGCATTTTTACTTTAGCAAGCTGACTTTAAGGCAAAATACTTATTGATTAGCTTTGTGATGTCACATGGTCGATCCAATATAATTCAGAATTAATGCATCATAAATGAATGCTAATATAATTGTGCACAGCTTTAATGACTGCATATGAAACAAATTAAAAAAATATGCTGTTTCAAGTTAAAGTACACAGCCATTAAAACACTATTTACGGAACAAAACCCATTCTATCATGGACGTGTAAATATACCAAGAGGCAGTTAGTCCTTTCCAAGCTATAATGATAATAACAATATTCAGTTTTGTATAGCGCTTAATACATCAACGATGTGTCTAAGCGCTTTACAGATATATCATACAGCTAGATACCTTTGAGCCCCCACTCTCCTTGCGAGCAGCAATAGCTTGATCAACCACAGATATGAAAAAGCTCGAAACTTTAGGTGACATTGTGCTGACTTCATAGTAATCCATTATTTTGCCAATTCTAGGGAATGTTGCTGGAAAAAAAGAAAAAAACACCTAGGGATCACTATCATGATTAAAACAGAAGCAATATCTACAGCATTCAATTTTGAATGATAACACTCAATTCAACTGTTAGTAATTTCAAATGATTCTAAGTGCTCCAAAAAAGAAAATGTTTGGAATATGAAAAATGCACCCCATGGCAATAACTTGTCATTATTAAGGAACTTTGAATATGATGGCACATCTACCGCGGATGACCAGTGATCGATTCAAAGTAAAATATTCACCCATCCCTTTTTCTTCTTCACAATACAGAGTATAATCTGTAATCACCAAATATATACCCTCAATTTAGCATAAAATATACCAAATAGAATTCATTAAGGCAATGTTACTTGAAATAACAAAAAAAGAAATCTAATGATAAAGAAAGTCTATCATAAGCTTAACAAATGCGGGGTACTAAATCATATTTGATTGCAATAGGATGCATGATGAATATGAATGAAAATCAGGTGCTCTGTCTTAGAGAATAAGGGTGTCAACATTGACTACGCAAGGTATTTTGTGTATTGTACCATGTGTTCTAGGACAAAAACAATGATGATCCCATTATAGTGATCATCTAACATTTTCTTTTGATTTCAATAGTTCATTACATTAAAGAATGAGCTATTCATAGTCAATATACTTTTCATCCCAGCTGAAATTGGTTTAATTACGATGCTATTTCAACTCACCAGCAATCAGAAACTTCAGAGAGAACCTGTTCTTCATCAAGTCCTTAGCATGGGTGACAAACGGATCACTGGGGTCGTTCTGTGAATCTACTTGTATTCCAAATGCACACTTGGCAATTCCATCCATTGTGAAAGCTTCAAATAAACTAGAGAAAGAACAAAATTGGGAAAGTGAGAAACCATACTTAATTTTATAGGGATAACTTGGTTATGGCAAGTTGCAATATGACTTAAATAACTTCAAAATCAAGTAAGCATTCACTGGCTTATGATTTGTCATGACCTGTCATTATCTGATACTTGGACTATATGTATGTCTGGCTAGTGGATGACAGGTGTGTTGAATTGTGTCAAGCCCTCCAAATGTATATCACCAATTTCTCAAACTGGCCAGTTGAGCTACATGTAGTTCTGAGTCCAGCTACACACACATAGAGCTAAACAGAGTACCAATATCATCAAAGTTTGTTTAGACTTGACCATTAAAGAATCGCAAACTCTTCATTTCACCTTATAGGCTTAAAAAAAGACAAAGAAAAACAAACTACTCGTTCTATTAAGGATTTGGTGCTGTTTGGAAGCATAATATGCAACAAAAGAGTTCATTTTCAAAAGAGATTATTCTAGACTATTCAAGGTTTCACATTACAATGATTTATTATGAGCTTACCCAAATACTTTCACCTTGCCCTCCTTCTCCTGAATCGCTCCAAAGTTTTTCACCAAAGTGTCACTGGATTCATTGAGTAATCCCGACAGCTGCATGATGGAATTCACAAAGAAAAAAGGTACGCAATATAAAGGATGGTTTACAGATTTATATGCCACGATCATAAAATAAAATTACTTCAACTTCCAATAGTCATGCCTTCCATTTCCTTATACATGATATAAACATTTTCCACAAAATTCAGATGAATAATGCACTGCACAAACTGACCTTGTGTCATTTTCTTTTTCAAAATCAGAGGCAGGAGTTGGGTCTCAAAAAACCCTATAATTTGCCTTTTCCCATTCGTTATATGAATAAAAAGTATTAGAAATAAAATATCATGTGATATGACAATTGACTAATGTTTCTTATATTTTATTCCTAATTGATGACCACAAAAACTTTCGAAACAGTTTCTGTACAGACAGACGTAGGCTATGAATATTTCTGTATCAGATACGCTTTACATCAGATTTTCGTTGTACCATATTATGTTATTCCATGAAAAGATACCTGTTTCATCTTGACTGCGCTGAAGGTTGGTGTAATGACATTTCTCACATCCTTCCAGTGCTGATCTTTTAGGCTTGTTACTGCCTTGTCAAATGGCCGAGACTTCAAAACAAATGTCTGAAAGAAGAAACATGAATCATTTTAAGATGGAATTATCCACATATTAAATCAATGACATCATCAAGCTAATTCATTAGTTTTGTAATCCAAGCAATATATTACCAAATGATGATTCTCCATGCAATGACTGCGAAGCAGGCTGAATAACTCCTATACCAACAAAAAATCCATTCTAGTTGTTGTAAAAAAAACTAGATGGACCTTCGACCGCGCGCAGTCGAAAATGATGCCTCCGCCATGGAGCAATTTTACAAACCAAAACAGAAGCGAGTTATTTTTGCATACATAATGAGCCCTGTGACCTTTGACCTTGGATCTCGCGACCCCAAAATCTAAAGGCCCGGTCCCACTGCACTTACGGATGCAAAGAGGATGTAAAACGTAAACAAAATCTTGCCATCCGTTGGAAAACGCTATGCATCCTTTGTGTACTCATTGCATACGTGTTTCATACGCTCTATCCATCGAGCATCCGTCCACTGTGATTTCATCCTCGCAAAAAGTTTTGAGCTGCACAAAACTTTTAGAACGGATGAACTTCCGCCGTGTACGATGTAAATCCGCGACAAATACAAGCAACAAACGTTCTTTGTCCGTTATTATCCGTTAAACGTCCGCTGTATCCTCTCTGCATCCTCTGGGCATCCTCGCAACTCACATCCGCTGCAGCTGAAAACGGAAAGAGGGAGGAAAGATAAGGTACATGGAACGTCTATACATCGTTAGTAGCACGGAAATAGAAAGGATGTAAGCGTATGCATCTCGTATATAAAGTATTCAAAGCTGTCATCCACTTCCATTCGCATTCATCCGTTAGGCTTCCGATGAACATCGGTTTAACATCCCCGAAAGATACTACCCACGTCCGTTATTTTCCGTTCTGTTTTCGCAAATTTTCGCAATTTTTTTCCATTTCTGGAGCGGATGAAAACGGATGGAACCACTCCCGAAATTTTGCTCGTCCGCTGTGTCCTTTATGCATACGTTTTGTGTCCATCGGCCAGTGGGACCGGGCCATAATCAGTTCCTTGGCTCTGCAAGATACATACATGACCTAAGTTTGGCGGGAATCCATCAATTGGTTCTTGAGATAACGCGGTCACGAGAACGGGACGTACGGACGTACGTATGTACGGACGGACGGACGGACAACCCGAAAACATAATATAATAAAAGGAAAGGTAATAGAAAATTAAAAACTAAAAGAAGGAGGAGAAAGAAATTGGTACAGATTGAGCAAAACTCATAAAAGTTTCATAGCATGAATTTCTAACCACAAAAAAGGTAAGTTCTTCTATATGAAGTCAGTTTTGAAAACAAATTTAACCACTTGCATCCTTATGGTAAAAGTGAGGGAATTGTCTCACAGAATTTCAGACAACGTAACTTGACTTGACTTCCAGGCTGTGGGCCTACATATATGTAGAGGTTCCACTCTGTAAAGTTACCTTGTGGTTCATGAATTTGCTGAAGCTCTTGACTGTGATATCCTTCACCATTTCAAGGTCACTTATGAAGAACACAGGCGACGAAAACATGAACATGCTGGAAATGTAAAATGTTCAGAACAATATAACATTCAATGGACTTTATATAATGGACACTAAACATGTAAATATTGGTAAGAAGGGTTGTTAGAAAAAAATTAACATATTGACAAATGCATTTTTTTCTCCCTTATGCAATTTTTTAAACAAAATGTTATACTTTTACACATTTAAATCACTTTGAAGTAGAAAGAACCATTGTTACATTTGAAAAGATAACTGTAAGAATTGTTTTATCTACAATTAGAAAAAAATAATGATAACAACAAAAGGTTAATATATAAATCAAGTTTCATAGCTTACGGTTGCACCATGTGAGAGATTAATTAAGTAGTATAACAATGAAATGGTATAACTGACAGCTATAAGCACTATTTTTTGTACCACTGTAAAATGGAGAATTCCCCATACAATAAGGGAATTCTAGATTCCTCTCAAATACATTTACATGATATGTATCAACGATGACTACACCACGCCTACAGGAACTACAGTTATATCAGGGGCAGATCCAGGATTGTCCAATCCAATTAACCCTCTCCAGATCGTCTGAGAGGGGGTGGGGGCGGGGGGATGTTGTGACACACAGAAAATATCCCTTCCTATCTATTTCCACACATAGTCCAAAAATAGGCTAGTATTTCATGTTGATCCTTTTCTTATAAGGGGAAGCTCCCGGCTCTAGATTCACCTCTAGCAATGTTTGTAAAAGAAAACAAAAATACTTACCCAAAGACATTTCCATACTTTTTGACATATTCTAGAGTCTTCCAATGAATTCCCTGTGACATAAAACACAGTAGATTCAAATGAATGGGAATTCTAACTCTCACTTATTCGTACATGTCAGACTTGTCAGATTTCTCATGACACTATTACCTTCTACATGTTATCAATCAATATGGACGTGCTTCAGCTGTCATCAGAACTGATCTCTTTCAACAAAGTTCAAGCTCAGTAATTAATTTACTCATTTAAAAGAAAGATCATTTCAGCTCTCTTGTCACTTGTTTTGCACAGAATGACTACGACATAACAAGGGTTTCAAAATTGGGGGGGGGGGGGATTAAACATTATTATTATTTTGTTTATTATTATGCCTTTACCTTCAGACAGAGCTGAACATTTTAATACTACAGAAATGTATTTCAACCACTGTTTCTCCATATACTTACTTGAAACAAATCAATCGAGTGGCCCACAACAGGGAAAGGAATTGGCCCCTTGATTCCTTTCCGTTTGAAATATGTCATATGCCAAATTTCATACCTAATTGGATTAAAAGATTAAAAAAGGAGCTTAAAACCTGCTACATGTACATGATAAAAAAAAAACTCATTTGTTGTTTTATACATCTAGGATCTTACTACATGAAAGAATCAATAGTTATCAGGAGCACTGGGTTAACTTTTACCCGAATGCTAAGCAAGCAAGTAAATATTTGTAGATGTTACGTAATCAATGGAGTTGGCAGGAAGTTTCAAGAGACCTGTGCAAACCTTGCACAGTATGATTACGAGACCACTGCTCAAAGAGTATGTGACTTGTCAGCTCATTTTACTGTATGAAAACCTAACAAATAAATTAAAGAAACTGATGAAAAGGATTAAAATGTATAGGTTGGACCAAATTCTTTCATTTTGAGTATGTTTGTGTAATTTGAATGTCATTTCATCACTTACCAAACATTGACCTCATAATTTTCCTCATACATGTTTTTTTCTCCATTGTAATCTATTATGTTGTGTGTGACATGAAATAAGTGTACCAGCACTGTAAAAACTTGTTTGATTGATATCAATGTACATGTAGACTTTATATCTCATTAATTCTACAAATGATCACATGATTAATAAATCTTGGGTCAAATTGCTCAATCTGTGGTTGCTAGTCAGACATGAATTATCATTTATCAATGTTCTCTCAGCAAATTCTCCCAGAATCTCTCTTTATTGAGAAATATCTCACCCATAAGATTATTCTTGATTGCCACACCAGTCAATGAAATTGATTGTGGCATGACATTGCAGGCCTCCTCCTCCTCCTCCCTTCTTCTTCTACTTCTTCTTCTTCTTCTTCTTCTTCTTCTTCTCCTTCTCCTTCTCCTTCTCCTCCTCCTTCTTCTTCTTCTTCTTCTTCTTCTTCTTCTTCTTCTTCTTCTTGTCACTCTCATCATTATTTATTACAATGATTTATAGTGTCGTTCATTTGACCTTCATAAAATGCTTTGTCATGTAATTTTCCTTCTTTCATGTAGGGATCAATTTTTGGAGCATATTAACACCTTAGGAGAAGTATCCTGAAATCAAATTATATCCTTCATATCTTCATACATGTGTTAAAAGACGTTTTGTGAAAAAAAAATCAAAAATCAAAATGTCAGAGGTGAAATTTTAAAATTTAAATATAAAGGGGACATCATTTAGCTTATTGAATGAGATCATTATTTGTTTCATTAAAAAATATGAAAAGATAAGGAGAGCAACTGAAACAATACTGTATCATAATATTCTTTGATACTGCATCAACATTCAATAAATTCCTGGTATTACATTAATAGAACAATAGGCATGGCCTACTAGAAGTTCAATTCCTGAGTGCATATTTTTACTGAACTGCTGAAGTTTTTACCTCTGGCATATTTATCTCATCAAGTTTTTACCTCTGACATATTTACCTCTCACATTTTTACCTGTGAGTCTGACATTTATACTTTATTAGAATAAAAAAGGGCAAGTACGCATTAGGAGAAAAGGAATTGTTTAACTCTGGCATTTTTACTGGCCTGTAACTAGATTTTACTGGGGGAGGAGACAGCATTATTCATTACATAAGGTGTAGGGGGCATTTTTTTATTTCACAATCATGTTTTAAAGTTATGGGCCTATCTGTTTATCTATTTTACCTCTGACATTTTAACCTGGCACCTTAAACATGTTAAAGGAACATGGTTTGAAATTTAACGTACTGCACACCTATAGGCTATATAGCTACTAGAACTGTCTACATGACATTACCAGTATAGAAGTATATGATTGATGATTGATAGCACTGTTGCAGGCTGGGGAGTTTAATTTATCTCACCCTGATCGTAGTACGTATTCGTACTCCTATGAGTATGACTACAGTAGCATATATGGTACCGGCCGATTACTATACTATTACTATACGTGATAATTAATTGGACTCTCTATACTTATCACTATGCAGAACAAATAAGGCGACTTACCCAACAATGATGGCTACTAATGTACCAACCAAAGGCCATGAAACGGTAAACCCCAGAATAGTGAACGCCATGATGCAGGATATGAAGGCGGTCGGATTCGTATTCAAGTAATAATCAGCTCGACAGACGACAGACAATTCTCCCAGGGCCGGATGGAGATGAAGAAATATATACATAACACTGCGCAAGATTACGACTAAAATAATATTGACTTAGGTCAACCACGAAGTCCCAGGACCTACGTACAGTACACTATTTAACTGTACTGATATAGGCGTAGCCACTGGTGTACTGATGAGAGGGGGGTGGGGGGGGGGGCTATAGGGAGAGAGCTAGCGGGGGCAGTTGGGCCCTAACCCCAGTGGCGGATCCAGGGGGGCCCAGGGGACCCGCCCCCCCCCCTGGAAAAAAAAGTGTATTTTTACATTTGTTAACGTTAATTTTTACCTTGCATTGGAGATGGCCCCCCCCCCCCTGGCGCTCAAGGTGGGGAGGGGGGGGGGGGGGTGCTATTTGTCAAATTTTCGAGGACTCACAAAACAAAAATAGTGCTCACTAATCGGGTAAAATCGGGTAATAATAAGAAAGTTATGCATTTTTGAAAAAGTATGTAAAACTAAAAAACAATGGAAATCACTACACAAATTGCCAATTTTGTTATGAGATTGTGACGTCATGTCCTTACTGTTTGTCAATACGTGCCTTCACGGTTGTTTCATCGCAAAGCATGCCGGGACATAATTCTAGTACAATTTCACCTTCGCCGTGATCAGCTGTCCAGTTGCAAACAACGGGATTCAACATCATAATCTTGTACTTAGTCCGCTATTCTGCAGTGATTTTCTTTCAATCCAGTATCATTTGCACGGTAAAAAACCAAAGTTTGTGGTTATTCATTTTTATGACGAATAAAGCTGATAATACGACGTAATGAGAGTGGGCCGGGGTCCAACTTTAGTAAATGTAGGCCTAGATCTAGTCCCGTATTTTCAAATGTGTGTGCATTTTAAGTAGACTGATTGCCTTTTAAGCTGCTAAACACTCGTGTTTTAGGTAGAAGTTAACCAAATTTACAGTAAAATGAGACTTATGTCTCAGGAAATATGAATAGACTTTCTAGATCCTATAATTGATTATGGAATAGGGTCTACTAGAATGGCCGACAGTTTAAGTTAGATAGTGATTGCAAAAAAAAGTAAAACTAAAAAGAGGCCATGAAAACGATAGATTTGTCGATCTGGATCTGGACATAATAGTCTGATATCGATGAGCTCAACTTGAGCATCAACATGGATCTACATGATCTAGTGTTGAAGAAGTGATGAGGATTCTTTTGTTACAATTATAATTTCTTAAATTTGATTGTCTTTTTCCTTTTATTTATCAGTTGCAGCATCATCGAACACGATGGCCAATGAATCAGAAGATGACCTAGATGTTACGAGAGAGCTAATTTCACAATGGACAACAGAAGTGTTACACTCAAGCTTGGAAATCAAGGAGTCATTATTTTATGGTTATTCTCTGCCTTGACGCTGGGGGTAGCTGTTCAGCCATCCTAGGTAGAGACTGAGAGGAACTGGACAATGGATGGATTGGGGAGGAGGGGGGGGGGGGGGTAGGCATGCAGAACTGGCCTACTATGTTTGTATGTACCTACTGGATAAGGACCCTCGATCACTAGAGGGAAAAATAATGAGAGACTACAAAGAGGGGAAGGCATATAGTTATTTTGCCTTGTGAAAAAATTAGATTTAGCCCTAAAAAAGTGTTCCTTCGGGTATCAAATGACAACAGGTGAAACCTCACAATCGTAGAATTATTATCTGTAATGTGATTTCCAAACCATATGACAGCCAATTATGGTGTATGCTGTAAAGGTATTGTAAAAGGCATTGTTTAACAATGTTTAATCCGAGATGGACGTATGGCCCTACGTGCTACCAGTGTCTGTGATATGGTGTACAGGTATTAATACTGAAGCCCTAACAAAATCACGATTCAAATGATCAAGAAGTGCCTCAAAAAAGTAAAAATCTTTGATTGACCCCTTTTACCATACTCGTTTTCCCCAATAGACTGTAGTGTTATGAAAACCATTTGGCAAACACGAAATTTGGTTTCGATTTCCAATCGTAAATATCTTGATAATCAGACAGGCGATCGGATTGTAAAAGTCATTGAGTTCCTGACTGACCTAAAATTATCATTGCAGCATGAGCTAAATCCAGGATTTTGTTTCAGAATCTGAGATAAAGTAACCGGATCCCTTTAAATGTGTTTGCATTAAAGGTGGTACCCCCCCCCCCCGACTCAGTGTTATTTAAGGTACGCACATGCGTGTTCCCAGCACCCCCCCCCCCCCCCTTCTCAGCAAAATTCCAGTGTGTAAAGTCAATACGGGCAGATCTTTTTCATTGCAAAACTCCAGAGAATCCAAAAGCCAGGCTTGTAACACTGACACGTTCTTGTGAACACATCACTCAGGCGCCCCATCTTACAAAGAGTTGATATCAATTGCAACTTATTTGCGGTTGATATCAATCGTAACTATGTACATAAGAAGAGCGTATCAGGACAAGTACCCCCTGGGCAATCACCCCCCGGAAAATTACCCCCCCGGAAAACTACCCCCGTAGGACGATTACCCCCGGAAAATTACCCCCCGGAGAATTACCCCCCGAGGACAATTACCCCCCAAGGACAATTACCCCCCGGAAAATTACCCCCCGGAGAATTACCCCCCGAGGACAACTACCCCCAAGAGACAATAACCCCCCGACGACAATTACCCCCCGAGGACAATTACCCCCCGAGGACAATTACCCCCCGAGGACATTTACCCCCGAGGACAATTACCCCCCGAGGACAACTACCCCCGAGGACAATTACCCCCCATGGACACTACTGGGCCTGGTGGCTCAGTGGTTAGAGCGCCCGTCTCATGTACGGAAGGTCGTGGGTTCGAACCCCGGCCGAGTCATACCAAAGACTTATAACAATGGGACCTTCTGCCTTCTAGCTAGGCACTCAGCATATTAGATTGGAGAAGGTTAGTAATAATTATGTTTTGTTATGCAGGGCCCGCTGGAAGAGCAGTTTCATAACTGACGTGGCTACCCTGGGTAAATAAAACGTTATTATTTGTATTATTGTTATTACCCTCGAGGACAACTACCCCCGAGGACACCTACCCCTCCCCCTTCGACGACAACTCCACCCCCCCCCCCCCCCCCCGAGGACAATAACCCCTGGAGGACAACTACCCAATGACAATCATTCCCGAGGAATTTATAAGACTGTGATGTATAACGCAAGCTTCTCTCCAAATTGCTATTTACAGAAAATTGCATAAACATTCATTTCAGTCTTTTCAAATTATTCAATTCGATATGGGGGGGGGGGGGTGTGGAGGTTGCCCAATTCCCCTGTAGAGTTTTGCTACCGAGTAAAGAACAGAAATTACATTTCTTAGAAATTAAACAATACATTGCGCGCAGATGAGTACGCGTTACAGCCTCTCTCACCATCAATGGCACAACAAAGAAATTAGGATGTAAGATTTCCTTTATGAATCCTCTGTAACTTTTTCATCAGCTGATCGTGTATTTGTCATGCCGTGATCCATAATTAAGGTTTTCTTCACGTTATTTATTTATTTCTGTTGAAATATAATATGTTTTCGTGTACGTTAAATTATTTTGAAATAGAAATTGCCTTCAAGTTATATGTACGGTGCCATGTCAAAAGAAAATAAATATCCGCTCTCTGGTAATTCATCTCATTTGATTTTGTAACTCCAGCACAGCGTTTTTCAACCGGGGTGCCGCAAGAGAATGATTTGGAAAACGTTGATTTTGTAAAAAAAAATCAAATACCAGAAACGGTTTTTAATTACAAGAGAAAATAAAATTTGGAAGATACTAAAGTGTCTTCCTTCCTCGCTCGCTGAAAATATTTTGACAGCAAGGCAAATAAGAGCAACGAGAGGCCCGAATATCCTCATATTAGTGTATCAAGGTCATGACCGAATATATCACTTTTCTATGTACATTCGGCGGCAAGGTGCCCGCATACAGTACTTTAAATAGTTTCGAGTGTGTGGATTACAAACTATTTTTTTACCAGTTTGAAAATGTCTTTTTATTCTTAAATGTGCCCATATGTGTGTGCATAGTACTTGACGAGAGCCAGAGTCATGCAAAATTAAAGGGATAGTTGAGTTTTGTTTTCAGACCGCAAATGCCTTCAAAGTGCATGGTTATTGCTCTTATTCTTATCTATGACATTTCTAGTGCCCTTTTAGAACATAAAATTGCTATGAAGGTAATTTTAGACCCCAAAATGTGTGAAATTTAGCCAATACGGTCATACCAATTCAGATCCACTTTTTAAAAAAACACGGTGACCGTTAATTAATTATTCAATTAAAAATAACAATACATGTGCTGGCTGGTTGTACGTAATATAAGCAACACGAAAATGCCAACAAAAAAGCCAACATCGGCATTGGCTGAAATACGACGTAAAAGGCGTTATTTCGGTTTTTTCAACGTTTTTTTCAAATTTGTCAAAATATCTAATATATTTTGTGGTGGTACACAAGTATTATAAATCGTTATATTTCAGCCGTCTCTGAACCGATTTTGATCAAACAAAGATGATTTTGTCATTTAAATATTATGATCTTTCAAATTTGACACTCAGTTTTTCATTATCTCACAATAAAATTATTTTGTGTAGCGCCCTCTGCAACAGAACTCAACTATCCCTTTAATAGTCTGTAAAGACTTTGGGATTTGGGAGAAACTTTCAATTTCTTAAGAGGGTACCGTGACTAACAAAAAGCTAAAATAACACTGCTCCAGAGAAATGTATTTCTATGCATTTTGAAAAGCGCTGGACAATTACCTAAAACTTACATCCTTCGTGGAAATTAGCAACCGCGCTGGCGTTGCATAAATTATAATAAAAGGGAAATGTGTAGTAATGAGAAAGACAACGTGCTATAGTATTTGAAAGAATATGGGGTCATGCAGGGGATCTTATGGGCTCGTAGCCATCTCTCAATGTATCAGATCGTCTTTTGCTATTGAATCCTGATTGTCCACGGGGGTAGTTGTCATCGGGGGTAATTGTCCTCGGGGGGTAATTATCATCGGGGGGTAGTTGTCCTCGGGGGGTAATTGTCTTTGGGGGGTAATTGTCCTAGGGGGTAATTGTCCTCGGGGGGTTATTGTCCTAGGGGGTAATTGTCCTCGGGGGGTAGTTGTCCTCGGGGGTAATTGTCCTCTGGGGGTAATTCTCCGGGGGGTAATTTTCCGGGGGTAATTGTCCTTGGGGGGTAGTTGTCCTCGGGGGGTGATTCTCCGGGGGGTAATATTCCAGGGGGTAATTGTCCTTTGGGGGTAGTTTTCCGGGGGGTAATTTTCCGGGGGGTGATTGCCCAGGGGGTAGTTGTCCTAGAACCATTGATCTCATGGTTATATTTATTTTATAAATAAAATCAAACACAGAAGGGTTGTAGATGAGTACTAAGCGATCATTACTGTATGTAGGATGCTGAGTTTAAGTTATTCATGATTTATTCAAGAGAGGAAGGTCAGACAGACTAATGTTTAAAATATTTAACAAGAGAAAAATCATAGAAACAGAAAGAGGCATCGAGAGAGATGTCGACGCTTAATGAAAAAGAAAGAGTGATAATAAGGAGAGAGGGGAGAGAGAGAGGGGGGGGGAGAAAGATAGACAGAGAGGGGAGGGAGAGTTAGAGAGGGAGAGCAAGAATAAGGTGTGAAGAGGAAGATCAAGAGAACGAGAGACAAATGTACATGTTTCCATGTACCTTTTCTTAATTTATATTATAATGTAAACGATATAGTGATGGTCTTTGCTTAATTTTAGTTTGCATTCTTTCCTCTAGCTTTATCTTCTAATTTATTATTTTAATTAATTAAATGTTTGTATAAATATAATTTTGATTTCTATCTCTTCCCCTATGTCATAGTCTCCGTTCTTGCTCTCCCTTCCTCATGTTAGTCTATCTCTCTTTCTCTCTCTCTCTGTAATGATAACCCCTCTATCAATCTTTTCTTCATCAACTCTTGATATATTCCTCCTCTTCTCCTTCTCGTTCAACATCATCATCATCTCAAAACTATATTAATCAATCTATAAGACTCTTTAGATTGATCAATACAGTTCTCATAATATATGACCTTTATGTACAAACAATAAACCATATGGTCACAATCATTTAATAAAAAAGTGGTAAGAACAATTATCCCAACTTTATGGGCAACAACGTAATATCCATTTTCTCCTCGTTCAAATATTGGCTTCTTTTTCATTCTTTACTCGTGTTACTTCTCTATCTCTCTGACTATACTCACAAGAAAGTAGAATCAACGGTTTAACATGAACCAGTCTAGAAAATGAACTAAATTTATTCAAGTATCAAATACATTTTGAATTACAGACAGCTTTCTCCCACAAGATGAAACAAATATCTCTCTAACAAGAAACTGGCAAAATAACTATATATGCCTTCCCCTCTTTGTAGTCTCTCATTATTTTTCCCTCTAGTGATCGAGGGTCCTTATCCAGTAGGTACATACAAACATAGTAGGCCAGTTCTGCATGCATGCCTACCCCCACCCCCCCCCCCCCTCCCTCCCCAATCCATCCATTGTCCAGTTCCTCTCAGTCTCCACCTCGGATGGCTGAACAGCTACCCCCATGCAGCGTCGTCAAGGCAGAGAACACCCGTAAAATAATGACTCCTCGATTTCCAAGCTTGAGTGTAACACTTCTGTTGTCCATTGTAAAATGAGCTCTCTCGTAGCATCTACGTCATCTTCTGATTCATCGGCCATAGTGTTCGATGATACTGCAACTGATAAATAAAAGGAAAAAGACAATCAAATTTAAGTTTGTGACCTCAAGAATTATTTTAATTGCAAAAATAAATTAAACATTTTTGTGCTAAAGGGTGACCCAAAAAAGGTGACCTTACACCCCACCAACTGAACAAAATACCGGTCTGCCAAATTTTCATATCTTTGGGAAAAAAGAAGGAAAAAAAGGTGCTCTTACCACCTCCCCCCCCCCCCCCCGCTAATGCACCAGCTAGCCGAGTCGTTGTGAAATTTTAACCCCCCCCCCCCCTCGAAACAATCCTCCATACACCCCCGTCATGTACATCCTCAAGTAGAGCTCATCGATATCAGACTATTATATCCAGATCCAGATCGACAAATCTATCGTTTTCATATATGCCGGGCCCCTTTTACTTTTTTACATTTATGATTTTAATAGTAATAGTATCACTATCTAGCTGTCGGCCATTCTAGTGAGTCCTAGTAGACTTTATTCCAATATCAATTATGTATATAGTATCTATTCATATTTCCTGAGACATAAGTCTCTTTTTACTGTATATTTGGTTAACTTCTACCTAAAACACGAGTGTTTAGCAGCTTAAAAGGCAATCAGTCTACTTAAAATGCACACACATTTGAACATAAGGGGACTAGCTCTAGGCCTACACTTACTAAAGTTGGACCCCGGCCCACTCTCATTACGTCGTATTGTCAGCTTTATTCGTCATGAAAATATATAACCACAAACTTTGGTTTCTTACCGTGCAAATGATACTGGATTGAAAGAAAATCACTGCAGAATAGCGGACTAAGTACAAGATTATGATGTTGAATCCCGTTGTTTGCAACTGGACAGCTGATCACGGCGAAGGTGAAATTGTACTAGAATTATGTCCCGGCATGCTTTGCGATGAAACAACCGTGAAGGCACGTATTGCTTTATATCTAGTTTAGAGGTAAAGACCAGTAATGGTCATGCGATTGCATTGTGAAAGAAACGTTGTGGAATCGATCAGAAAAGGTTGATCATCTAGCATCTAGCATCTGCAAGGTTCTGGAATCATCAAAATGATAAGAAATTTGGCCCATTCTTCGTAAAGTTACAAGCACTATACACAGAAAGATGTATATGGGACTACCCTATATCTCTCACAAGACCATGAGAGAAACAAATTTACCAAATATATGAATTAGTAGGCGGTTTCCCGGCAAATTTTGTATCATCATGTCTTAGTCAAAACATATTCTTTCACATGATTGGTAATGAGAGCTTCCATTTCATTTTTTGAAATTGGGGCGTTTCCAATACTGGTCTTTACCTTTAATCCCATTAATTTCCCTTTTTATCCCCTAAAACTTGATTTCCCCATGCCTTTGCCCAGGTTATATGATTTGTATCTTATTGCTTGCATGACATTTCACAAAATTTGTTATGAACTTTGAATAATTGATACTATTTTCTGAATATTGTATTTTCATAATTATTGATATTTATATAAATAGTTTATCAAAATTCACATTTGTCATGATTTAACTGAGAGAAAAAAATTACTCTATATTAGTGCATCCACACAAAAACATATTACTATCAATCTAACTTGGATGCTGGTGTGAAGAAATAAGATTCTTAGGGGGGAAATAGGATATTTATATTATCAATATAAAGAAAATAATTAGTGGATAGTAAGGACCATACGTCACAGACTCATGAGTGAGTTGCCAATTTGTGTAGTGATTTTCAAAGTTTTTCATGTCATTACAAATTCATAACTTTCTTATTAGTTATCCGATTTTGATCAAACTATTTTTTATTGGTTTGTCTGATTTTTCTGGTTCTATTGAAAGTAAGTTATTTTTGGAGTGGACTTAGCCTTTAAGAGGGGCTTTAACAATAAATTAAAATTTAGAAATATCAACATGCACTTTCATACACAGTCTAATTATCTTAATTAAAATTTGTAGGCTTATCTATATTTTCATGCAGGAAATCGTAGGCCTAAAACTTATCATATAATCATCTTTTTCCATTCATAATAAACTATGATTCAACTTATCTCACTCACGCCTGCAACATTTCAAATGAATAATTAGGCTATGTGTGAAGGTCTATCAAGATACGTATAGTTACATAACCTATATAGGCTATTATAACGCTTGTAAACATGTTTTCAAGGTAAAAATTGCACGTGTATTCACACCTTCGTGCAGGTAACCATAGACATATGACACAATCATGATAGCCTATTATCTTCTTTACCATAGCCCAATTCCCTGTGTGTGAAACTTGCGATCCAATATCACCTCAAGGTCTATAATATATTAACAGTGTTGTAGGACTAGTTCATTTTGATTGATTTACACTGTTGGTCATGATGGTGGAATATTAATTTTTACCCCAATTTATGGAATGATTTTGACAATAATTTATTCATAATAGATCTATATATTAGTATACATTCTCAGATGTTATTGAATGATAATTTGTGAGTGTTTGTTTTGCGTTAATGCTAAAGCATGTGTATGCTACTATGCTAATCAACTAGGGGACCTACGTTCTTAAGTCATAACTGACAGTAATGAGGATAAATGCCTCATAAAGGGGTACTAGTATAGCACATCGACACGATTTTGATCCTGGGGGCTCACATTGACGAGGCCATTGCTTAGCCGCTGACGTCGCCGTCCCCACAAATACAAAAAAACAAAGAAAATGCAATACATTATCAGTAATTCATTGCATTTTCCCCCGGTCCCCAACAGGAAAATATCATCTGAAGGGCCATGCACACATAGAGGATTTGTTTTAAGTAGGGAGTCGGAGCAAAATGCAATGATTTATTGAGAATTTATTGCATTTTCTTTGTTTTTTGTATTTGTGGGGGGGGCGACGTACCCTAGCCCCCGCTGCGTACAGTCATGATTCAGTGGCTAAGCAATGTCCTCGTCACTGTTAGGCCCCAGAATAAAAACCGTGTCGATATTCATTACCCTCAAGACGAAGATGGTAGACTCCTCCTAGGTCAAATTTATTATTTTTGTAAAAATATCGCTCGTTTGCTATGAATAGGGGATATCCCCAGTTCGACGTGTATCCCCTCTTGGGAGGTGTGTATATATATATATATATATATATATATATGAATATCCCCTTTTCACACGTCTTACAAGAGCACACAAACAGAGTCTCACAGACACAAACACACACACACATACATGCACACACACAGAACATGTATCAATCACATGCTGGGCGAGCTGTGCTGATTTGACTTTTGGCTTCGAATCATCATTTTATAGATAATGCTCACTTTTGAAAATGGCAATATATAGTGTTTTTCTATTTCTAGTAACATTTACAATTTATTATTGCGTGGGGCGAAATCGCAGACTACGAAAAGTAAGAATTGTAGTCGTCATCCCATTTACCCCATTGGGTGATTCCATGTAATGTGTACCTTGAGACATTGATCTCATCGTACAATAAAACACAAAACTCTTGATGAAATAACTAAATAACGTTAATGATTCTCGAAAGAACCATGAGACAAAATATATTTATCTAGAATTGTTTCTCTTTGAATGACAAATGGATATGAGTCGAATGTCGTACGGGACGCGTTGCATAATATCGACCGTGTATAAATCAATAAGATGTTTTGCTGTTTTACTGTTACAATGTTATTTTATACAACAATTTTACTGCCAAAGAAACCGTGTTCTGATGTCAAGTTTGTTACAGATCATTCTGAACTTGTTTAGTTACTAAGAGTTGATGAGTTTAACTGTATACAATTATCAATCACCGCACACTGAATAAATTAACCAACGATGAGTAAGGGAAAATGGAGATTCAGAGGGTACAAACAGCAACCCCCCCCCCCTCCCCCTCCTTGAGACCCAATTGGCATACCTTAACTTACATTGCACACTCTAAATTACAGGGATTTAAATTTAAATCTATAGGATTTATTTTTAAATCTTTCATGTACTGTAGGTAGGGACCAATCGATGTGGATTTAAAATTAATCTTCGCTAGGATTAAAAAGTTTTAATCTGTAAATGATTAAAAAATAAGTTCAAAAGATTTATATTATAAATCTTTCTAGATTAAAATTAACCCTGATAACGATTTAAAAGCAATCCTTTTTGGGACTTCTTTTTTTTATATTTGAAACTCGGATTAAGAACCAGTTTAGCAATCTTTTAAGATTAAAAATCAATCTTTATGGATTTAATTTCATTCAAATCCGGCTTAAGATTTAAATTTTAAATCCCTGTAATTTAGAGTGCACATGGGTTAGGTATTCCAATTCAAATATGCTTTTTTCATGAATATCAATTGATATTAACTCAATCAATCTATGCATGTATTGGTATGATTATTATAAACCTATAATCCCGTAGTTTATAGTTTTGAGCTGTCACCAGTCAATCAATCAATGTATGCCTTATATTATCATTTAGCTTTCACCCGCAATAGATATCTGAAAAATGTTCCTAAAAAACAGTCAATCATAATGATCTTATATTGTCCAACGTCATACCCTTACAACAGAAGTCTCCTCGTCATCCACATAACAATCATTATCAACCCTCGCTGCCATGCGATGCCATGATCAATGACCGACAGGAGAACGATTCAAAGAATCTCCTGATTCCTTAATCAAACCAATAACTGAAATATGTTGATGTATAGTCAAATAACGTCCAGTTCTGTAAATTCAGGTAACCGAGACTGCCTGCTCTTCCTATACTGTGATTGTAACCCGGAAAAGCACAAAATACAACACTAAAAATCTTCTCCGTTTCTTAAAGCACCGACTTTTCGCACGGCGAAACAAGTGCTGACTACGGGGTATTTAAAGTTTTTTGCAGTTTCCGCGCTTGTGTGGCGTTAGAGAAGTCGTATTACCATCTGCAGGCGACTCCCGCCGTCATTGGCTGATCACGCGGAACCTTACAAGCTCGACTCCCGACGCTAAGTTGGCTGAATACCGTCGTAGGTTTGGGCGCTACGCGGAAATTTTCGCTCTAAGTGCGACCCCCCGCTAAGATTAGCGTTGTAGAAGGGCGCGTCGCCGGTTGCGAAAACAGCCTAATGAGTAGTGATACCCACCTACTTGTTCAACGCAGTCATATGTGTCGAGAAAGACAAAGACGGGCGCTTGTCTTTCGAACGTCAAGGTGAAATAAAATTGACAATGGTGTATTCGTTTTGTTTGTGTTTCGAGACTCATATTTCACTTTATACATTGCTACACCGTACGGGTAGCGATTATTTGTTTACCGTACCACTAACGCGTCACATCGGCTAATTTTATCCAGCAGAGCGACTTGGTCAGAGACCACTCTTGAAACCGTACGAACTCTATTTAATTATGTAGTATTCCCTCTCACTGTACTCTGGCTGTGTGAGGAAGGGGTTCGCCGTTTAATGTGTACATATGTTTTATGTGTGTTTCGTTGGTGTCACGTGACACTATCATGTGACTGTGTAAATGTGGTCGCCCCCTTTATAGCAGGCGACGTTGCAAGTGTTTATTTACAGACTCTTTGCAGGATTTGGGGCCTTATTTGGGGGCTACTCAGAGGTCCGATTTTAGCGATCTATATATCAAATTAAGGCTTTTAGTGACACTAGTACAATATTATGGATGAAAACCAATAGCTTTGGTTTCCTTTACTTCAGCCCAATTTGGTCTGCTTGACAAGGTTCGTCTACTAGCTGTAATTTGAAAAATTAAAACGAAAGCACTAATTTCATCTCGTTATAAGCGGGACTTTGATAAACATGAGCTTTCAACACATCATCAAGAGCATAAAATTAGAGTATATGCCTATGTATCAACAATCATGAGGGTTGAATTATGTTAGTGATATATTATTATGTCATATGGAAATTGGTTCTCATAATCATTCCTGTCACCTTGTAGATGTTCATGGGAATCACGATAATGTTATGGAAATGATTTTTCATCCTTTGTTTTGTATGATTTGTTCTTCTATGTAATTCTGTCCTTCGACATGTTCGATGAACTATTTTGCGCGGTTTTGCTCGCGACCGAGCGGGAAAATTGGATGTCTTGTCCTTTGTAACTTCTTGTTCTCTTCTTCTTCTTTTCATTATTCTCTTCGTTTTCTTCTTCTTCTATTTGTCTTTTGTTCTTCTTCTTTTCCTTTTCTTCTTTTTTTCTTCTTCTTCTTCTTCTTTTTCTCTTCTTCTCTTTCTTCTTCTTTAATTCTCTTCTTTGATTTTTGTATTCATTTTGGGGATAGGCACAGGTCCTGTTCGTTGAAACAGGTACAGAACAGAACGTCGAATCTTTCCTTTACCTATATATTATTTTCAAGCATGTTTAGTATACAAATAATACACAGCAGTGAGGGCATTAGTAAGAATTACCCACACAAGGTACCTTTGTAATAGTCTAACACGCCCAAGGCGGTAGCCGAGGGTGTTTGGACTGTTTTGAAGGTACTGAGTGTGGGTAATTTTCTAATGCCCGAACAAAATGCTGTGTATTATTTGTTTTATAAGATTATGTTTTATTAGTTATACCAAATTATATTTCATAAAATGATTTTACTACTGACCGGTCATTGGAATTGACTAATGACCGGTCATTATCGAAATTGCGCGTTAGGCAAAATAAATGCCTGGTCACGTGTACGCTTTCATTTAATCATTTGATTAGGATCAACGTCATCATCTTATAAACATAAATAAACGTGGACAAGACCCTTATTATGATGATGATGATGATCCACAGTACTTGTATTACGCCATTTACCTGTTTCACACATTCTGATGGATGGGGAGGGGGGTGGGGGGCGGGAGTCATGAAATTCTGTTTGATGCACCCCCGCCCCGATATCCACGCTGTATATATCGTGTAATTTGTGTTATATCCTAGATGTTATCTTCATCCGCTTTGATACGATGAGGGCAAAGCCGGCAACTGAGATCCCAGATGGCCAAAATTTAATTAATCACAAAATACTTAAACTTTCGGAGTTTGCGAAATAAAACGGATGGTGCAATCACTTCCCTTATCTATTTAATTTCTCCATTTTACAACATAACAAGAGTGGAGAATGTGCATACATTGTGTGCGGGTAAGCCTGAATCCAATGACCGGGGTAATAATATATATCTGTAAAGCGCTTTGATAGGGCCTTCGGTCCGGAAAAGCGCTATATAAGAACTAGCTATTATTATTATTATCTAACAAAGGTCAAAATACATTTATAATCATATCATAATATAAATCACTTAAATAACTAATACTTTAAAAAAACATAGTTGACAAATCATTTCAAAATTGAAAATACAGGAGACCGACATCTTAAGCTTTATTGCTATTTCATTTCCACTTATGATTACGAAAGCTATTTGACGCGAATATACATATCTTCGCTTCAATTTTATTTTACCAAAGCAATTACAAAAATATAAAATTCATTCATAGAACTATACATTGACACATAAATATATAGAATACATTGTTACATGAATAAATAGAACACATCCCTGAAAGGAAGTGACCATTATAGTCTTCTTTCTGCGTGGCTGATCGACAACCAAAGGGAGTTAAGTCTTTTGTCAACTCTGTTTGTTGCTACGGCAGGAAGCCAGTGAAAACAGATTCGTTTAATCAACTTATGGAGATGCTAGCATTACTTTAAACCAACAGAACTTTATTATTCCTGGCTCATTTGTCCTGATTGAGGTGTCATAGGAAAGGGCAGAAAATGGACTTTTTAGAAATGTGATTTCCTCTTTGAAATTCAGATACCGCCCGCCAAATGAATTTTGGTACCCTCTCTTCAAATTTGTTTAATCACTTATGCGTGAAATATGCATTATATGAGTTGCATCAAAAAAAGAGGAGGATCCAAGCTTTACAAATATGTGTCATTTATTAATTATCATTGTTTGTTTGTTTTATTTATTCACCATGTAAAATAATAGATGATAACAGATAATAAATTCAGTGGGTTACATCGAGATATAATACATATAGGAACAGTGCATAAACAAAAAATGTTTGAAGCGCAACTTGATTTAATTATGATAAACATCGACAATCATCAGTTTGGTTTTTTCTGTGACGCACTGTATAATTGAAAGATAAATATTAGTACCGGATTACATGACAAAATACAACAATACAGGGGGGATACTACACAGTGCCTGACATATAATATTACAGATAATGAAACAAACGGTCTTTTGTTTAAAACAATATTTTGCAAGAATAAATATTTTAATCCTACTTTTAATTTTTTTCAAACATCAATACATTTTTAAAGTCGTTTTTTGTTGTTGATTTTCTTAGTTTCAGTAAATTGATAATTTATAGTCTATCACAATTTGTGAACAAAATTGTGTCATTTTAAGCATAATGTTCTTTTTAAATGTATGATAAAACATCAGCTTATCAAGATCGGTACCTTAAAGCCATTCACTTTAGAAACTATACATAATATCCTAAATTTGGTACATGAAGAAATGATTATGCACAAATTCAAATTCAATAATTCCTATAGATTTATGTTATCATTCGCGGGGGTATGCATTATAAATAACTGCTAGCCTGTTTTTATTGTATGTCGTAATATTACGACAAGAGGTGTTGTGGTCGAGTGGATACGTCGCCGGACTGTCGATCACAATGTACGCGTTCGAGTCCCGCCGCCGCACTAATGTCCTTTGGCAAGACATTGATCTACATTTGCCACACTCCACCCAGGTGAAGTATATTGGTACCTGGTAGGAATTTATTCCTTAAAATTCAAGAGCGCGGTATGGCAGCCGTGCTAAAGCCAGGGTAATAATCGGGAGCGCCAGGAGGGTCAAATCTGACTGACATGAGCGCTATTGAAGCTATTCACGACTGGAGTAGTTGGATGAACTCCGGCTATAGTGTTGACATAGCATATTTAGACTTCGCTAAAGCGTTCGATAGCGTGTCGCACAATTTATTAGAACGAAAGTTAAAAATGTATGGTATTCAAAATTCAAATTTAAAATGGATCATGAATTTTTTGAAAAATCGTTCACAACGAGTCGTCCTCAATGGTGAATACTCTAATTGGGTAGACGTAAAATCAGGTGTACCACCAGGAAGCTGTAATGAATGGAGATACCGTCTCGAAAGAATTTTCCGATGGAAAAATATTCAAGATTAACCTGGCTTAACAAAAAGAAATGTTACGCTCTCCA
The DNA here is from genome assembly GCA_035222895.1 of Strongylocentrotus droebachiensis. Lineage (NCBI taxonomy): Eukaryota > Metazoa > Echinodermata > Echinoidea > Camarodonta > Strongylocentrotidae > Strongylocentrotus > Strongylocentrotus droebachiensis. The sequence continues at coordinate 59,409 of JAVYIG010004291.1, read as the reverse complement.
GCCATCATTACCATCAACAGCTGTCCATATCAATGCACAGTCCCTCTCTGGCATTCCAAATAGTATGAAATGTTACGCAACGCCATCTGCTTGCAAAAATATGCAAGCATCGAGCTTTGAAGCCATGCGTGGCACCGAAAAATTAAGTCATGTTCAGTGAAGATTTATTTAGCTATAACATATGAAATACAGAATTCACAACATATGACCAATGCAACTTTCTATTAGTCATCAAATGCTTTTTCTGTTCTCGGATAGCTCTACTGAAGACATGGCCATTTCAACCACCGAAATCGACCAAGTAAATCATGAGTTAGAGCGAAAGAAAGGTTTTCAGCATCATGATTTTCTCATCTAATTATTGACATTTTCCGAAAATTTCCGAAATTTGTACATAGCTAGGAAGGTAGTCCAAAGGTTTATCTTCCTAAAGAACTAAATGAAATTGTGTTATATGTTTGCGCATTTATTGATTTAGGGCTAGAAGTTGTCAAGTTATCACCACTATTCACCCCAAGTACGGGCCGGCAAAGCAAAAGCAGCCGTGCTCGCTGGGCTGGGATGTGTGTGGAAAGGGAGGACTTAGTGCTACTAGGGAGCTGTACGGTTTCAGAGGGAGATTAAGGGGATTACGGTAGGGGAAACAAAAGAGGCGCGGTGCCACGGATGACTTCAAAGGGGCCTCTTGGACGGGATCTCCATTTATTACAGCTTCCTGGTACCACAAGGGACAATTTTAGGTCCAATCATATTTTTATGTTTCATAAACGACATTTCCTATAATATTGATTCAACTATAAGACTTTACGCAGATGATTGTATTTTATATAGGCCTATCCACTCTATTGAAGATTGCAAACTTTTACAAAAGGATTTAGAAAATTTAGATAAGTGGGCAAATTCATGGCTACTTGATTTCAATGTAAACAAATGTAAGATAATGCAAATGTCAAGAAAGTCCTCTAAACCACAGTATGAATATAAATTGGGTGGACATAAATTAATAAACACTAAGTCAGAAAAGTATTTGGGCATTACTATAAATGATACCCTTAATTTTAATTCTCATTGTAACGAAACATACGCAAAGTGTAGTAAGATTGTAGCTATAATCAAAAGAAATTGTCTTAATTGCCCACGTTCTGTGTTTAAAACCTTATATGACTCTCTTATACGTCCATGTCTAGAATATTGTTGTATTGCATGGGACCCCTATAGAGTTTCACATATAAATACTATTGAACGTGTCCAAAAACGATATTTAAGAATGATGTTTAGAGACTGGGAAACAAGTTACCATGAACTATTAGAAAAATCAAGTTTTGCAAAATTAGAAGAAAGACGCAAGTACCACAGATTAGTCATGTTTTATAAAATAATAAATAATATGGTAAATGTTGGTCCGATTGAAAAAATTATACGTGCTCACAGAATTGGGCGTAATGATCATAATATGAAAATGTACGTACCATTTGCAAAAACAGATTATTTCAAAAACTCTTTTTATATAAGAACTGCCAATGAGTGGCACATGCTCCCAAGTAATGTTATTAATAGTCCATCTCTTTCAACTTTCAAAATATCATTAAAAAGTTGCTTACATATTTAACTTTTTAAACTCCGCAATAACAATTTATTTTTACATTTTTATACAATTACATCCAAATTCGCGCAATATCAACTATATTTTAATTTTTACCTCAGATCATGCTGCAAAATTTCTTATATAGCATTTTGATCCCTGAAATACCCAATCATTTGTATATTCAATAATGCTGTTTTGCAATCAATAATATTTTATGTATTTATTTTCGCTCTAAACTACATTGTGTATACAATTATTTGATGTATTATCGTGTTTGATATCATTTTTTTGTTGTAACTATGTTATGCAATAATAATATTTTTGTACTTTGCTTTTTATCAGGGATGCAGACTTGTACGGGTTTTTCAAACCCTTTTCTGCATCCCTAGACATGCTTGTCTGAATAAATACAATACAATACAATACAAGAACCCACTATCATTATTATTACATTAATGTGGATGGATTGGCATGAGTGAGCTTGTATAATGGCGCCTAGCCGGAATACTCCACAGGGAGCGGAGCGTGTGCACTATCATGTGCGGATTAGCCATTGAATCCAATGACCGCGGTAATACTGAATACAATATAAAACACTTTAAAACGTAGTATTAAGTCGCTATACAAATGCGACTATCATAAAAAATGAAAAGTTCCCATGGATCATAGAACCTAAGAGGCCAATACAACGGAATTCTCAATACATACGAATAGGATCCAATATTTTGTATACGTTTAAATGGCGGATCGAGAAAGTTCAACTAAATGGCATTTCACAGTGATTGTGTGTGTATTTATTTGTCAAATGGTCGTTGCCAATAATTCGAGAACAATAGAAATCGCTCATCCTCATTTATTTCGTATCCGTCTTGACACTATGAACATGACGGACAAAGAAAGAGGACAAAATATACAGTTCCTCATTCTATCCTCAACAATTGCTGTGGTAGACAAAGGAACATCCCTTTACTGCTATTATGTAAAAATGATTAGAACAGGTGTCACATGCATATTCACCTGTTCTACACATTTTTACATAATAGCAGTGAAGGGATGTTCTTTTATCTACCACAGCAATTGTTGAGGATAGAATGAGGAACTGTATATTTTGTCCTTTTTCTTTGTCCGTCACATTCATAGTGTGGACTCCTCGACCCATTTCAATTTGCTGTGGTTCAAGAGAGCATCAATTTTTTTCTCCAGACGGTCGAAGCGCTCCTTCATCTGTTTCTGCTCAACGCAGATTTGGGTTATGTCGCCTCCGATTTGGACAATCTGCGGTCCCTCTTCTTCGACCCTCACGCTCACTGTCTCCACCTTGGTATCAACGAGCTTCAGGCGATACTTGAGGTTGGTGAACAGTTGTTCGGTGGTGACTTCCTCGTGCAAGAATCCGCCCTGGTATTATTCAACAAGAAAAAAGATAAGTAAGTGAGGCGAGATGGCTCAGTGGTAGAGCAGTGGTCTCGTTACCCTTTGGTTAGGCATTAATCCTCATTACCAAGTCCCTCGGAAAGGAATTAAAGCCATCGATCCCCTGTGGTTGTTTACTTGCAAGTGTACAAATGCCCAGTCCTAGCAGTCAGATTAAACAAACAGTGAAGATATTTTTTGTTCCTGCTTCAAAAGTCATGAAACAGTATTTCAGACCATAGATAGGCCAAATATATCCTAGGAATAAATTAGTTAAATATAACATAAAAGAACATTATCCTTATATTATCATTGCTGTCGATATATAAGCCTTATTTTTAAAATTGTTATCTCTTTGTAGTGTATTTTGATAGCATTCATTAATACAGATAGCATAACTTCAGCAGATGATTTCAAAAATTCCAAATTTTATTAGACACTAGTCGCTTGAAATCTTTAATTTTATTATCATTGTAAAACAGATCCAAGCGCTATCAACCAATTTTATAGCGAACCACTTTAAAATGATTTTATAATTCACCTTGGACCTACCCCACTGTTGCATTAGTTTATGAGGAGGGTATTAACCTTCTTCTTCTTTAAATCGTATGAGGAGGTTGCACAATACAACATCGCATATTCTTACCTGTGCCGTAGTCTTGTTGCAAACCTGAATGGCCTTTCGAAGGAGGTTTTGGTCTCCAGTCAGCGTACGGTACCACTTCTGCAGTCCGCTGCAGCACGACCGATTAAGATTGAAGCGTTTAAACCTGATGACAGCCGAACGCCAAATGAAGATTGGGAGGGCGCGTTGCACCTCCATCACCAGTTCCACCTGTCATTTAGTATATTTAGTGGTTATTGCACGATCGCACTGTCTTTACGGTAATTTTAAGAAAGAATTTCAGTACATTGTTTTATTGCCTAAAGAAATCATGTTGGGGCTGCGAAATGTGGGATTTTAGTGGCTGTTGAAATTGCCATACGTTGATATTTTTAAGTCTTTGTAATGGTGTTTCGGATAGTTAAGATTGCAAGGTTGGTAAAGAGTTTCTCAAAGTGATAATGCGATGAAATATATCTAGCATTTCAAAGTAGTCTAAGGGTAACATCCCCAAAATTGCCAGAGGTTACCTTTTCCCCGCTGTCGATATGCAAGGGTACCGACACATTGCAAATAAGATGTTAGAGTAAAGGTAAATCTGAAGGAACACCTGAGAAGTCTTTGGTACGCATGATCTCCAGAAAATGCAAGAGATTAACATGTCAATGATAGGCTATAATTTTCACGTTCATCTTCACTACCAAGTTCAAGTTCAGTTCAGTTCAAGTGCTTCGTATTCTCGGCAAAGTGCTTACTTACAAAGTCATATCACTAAAACCTAAGGTAGGGCTAATAGTTGTGGGTTGGTCCATCACCCTGTTTTCATGCATATTAATGAACAGCACATTGCCACCAAGCACTTACTCAAGGGACGAAAATGTACCGCTTATCATGTTAGAAGATAATGTACAGTGAAAGACACAATGGCCGATGACAACAACAATAATGCCTTACTCACCTGCATTGCTAGACGATGAAGCTTAGCTTTTCTTCTAATTGCATGGATGTCATCAACAGCTAGACCAACCTAGTCAATAGAAGGAAACATTATTAGCTGACATCAGTTACCTAGCGGGTGTAATTCGATGGAATCTATCTACCAGGTAACTTTAAGCCCAATGAAAGATGACTTTTTCAGATTTTCATATTGGTCTCTTGTATCCTTAGATCAGGGAGTTGGATTCCAACTCCTTGCTTATGTGTTCTTCTGCATATATATGTCTGTTGAAATGGTAGTTTCTACTGTTGCAGCTATATACCAAAAAAAAACATGACATTCCTGTTACTAATCTAGCACCTGAATGATTGAGGACACTCGTAGACATAATACTCCTACATCATACTACATTGGTCTACCAGACTCTTATTTCTACTACTACTGCTGATTTAGCTTGTACTGCTATGCCTACCTCTACATCTATAGAAGTCTAGACTTGCCAATAATTAAATCGGTCTATTTATGATTCCTGGAGTGACTTAAAGTCATACCACAAACTGATATAACATGTACTACATCCAAAACCCCACACTAGCCATGCTAGCCCAACCCCTTCCACTCTATATCTGATTCCGTGCCTTTTCTCCAGTTTTGTCTTGTATCCTTCACATTCTTGTTCTTTTTTACCCTCCATATTGGTTTAAATTTTAGATTTTCTGATCATCTCGAGACGTACCAGGAGGTTCATGATGAGGATGGACATGATGATGAGGAACAGAGCGAAGATGGCATACGTGATGCCTTCGTAGAAGACAGAAGTGAGGAAGAAATCTTCTTCACCATCATCCAAAGTGTTTTCCGTACCAAGGTAGTTCTGACTGTGGAAGATGGTCCCGAAGTCCAACTCTCCGATCATCATCACAAACGTCTTGACGAAAGAGTATTGCACGCTGTGAAAGGGTTGCTAGGTTAGGAAGGACAGGAAAACGATCGAATTATTCATTCCTTGACAGGTCTGCCGTATTTGTTTTTTAGTACTGATCAAGCTGATATTCATTGCGTATGGATGGCAATTGTTAATCACTTTTAATACACCGTCTCTACCTTTACACCATGAGTAGGGATCAGGTGATTCAGCAGTAAACCCATTGTGTAGACCTATTTGTGACTCTTTCTACAGGTAATGCTAGCGTGACCAATTTTTAAACATCATGATATGACTTTTGTTCGCAATGGCTCCCCCGGTCCAATAAAAAAGACCGCAAGAAGGATTGTCCATACCGTATGCCATCAATGCTTAATTTGTGAAAACGATGGAATTTAGAGAAAATTTAAGAAACTCATTTCATCGTCAAAAAAATTAATTTTTCGAACAATATTTTCTTGACTTTTTCTTCGAAACAAGCACAGGATGTTCTTAATGAGTCTCTTGAATGCATTCTCTTTTAGACCCAACGTAAATGTATGACTTACGATATTAACAACCTGATATTACCTGGTTCATGAGGAGTGTGTAAAAAGCCAACGCAAAGGCGATGATAAAGAGGATGAGAATGAGGACGAACTTCATGAATGTCCGAAGAATATCTAAAATGTTATGAAATTAAATATTTGTTTTAGAGACGTAAACGAGGTTCCGTTTTTAATTTCACGTTGATGATATATATTACAGCTCCACAAGCAACATAAGCCTAGATTATTGCATATTGCTCTAGAGTTTTCCAGGTTCATTTCCTTTTGCTATTCTTAAATGAACCCTTAATTGGTGCTCATGTGTTTTTATTTATGCGATATAACACCTATATCGACATTATTGTGATTCGTTAAAGAGAGGATGTTGCTTGAAGTGTGATCGTTATTGAAAAATAATAGTATCACAGTTCGATCATCTGGAACAAATTAAGAAAAAATGATAACAAAAACAGTGGTTAAGCTCTTCCTAAGGGGTAACGAGTTACTACACCTGGATGGAGAGTAGCATATGTAAATTAATGTCATGACAAAAGAAATTAGTCCCAAACGCAAACTATGTGTTCCACAGTCCGGAGGCGTATACACTAAACCACGACACATCAAATGTTAAGAGAGGTGGAAGTAATAAACAAATCAAGAATTATTTAGATCCTTAATCAGTTGTTCACACGCATAATTTATACATTATACTAAAAGGGGACATTATTGATGTACGTAGTCCCCTACATACTCCCCCCTGAAAGATGACGATCTAACCTATGAACATGATGACGTAAATTCCCAGCCCTGAGAAGCGACGGATGAAGAGAATGAGATTGATCCATGCCAGGAACACAGCCACTGCACCGCACTGCCACTGCCAATCCTATCATAGACAATTAAGAAGTGAAGAAAATCATCAGAAAATTTGGTATTTAAATCGCGTTTGCCCTGAGAGCTCTTTCAATTGCTGCATTGATATCGGTATAGATATAAACCAATTGTTCATTTTTAATTGTTTTTGCCTCGCTCGTTCTTGGTTGACGCAGCTCTTCTCCAAGAAATGTACGGGGTACTATTTTCTTTCCCGTCAATTTTTGCAAAGTTGTGTATTCATGTTACCCCCCACTCTGCTACATCTTTGGACCACTTCAAGAATCCTTGGAAGGTCCATTTATTTCGTTAGAAAGCATGGATTGTGTATATATTACTATACTTCATTTTAACGCAAAATGGAAAATGCACTACACCAAATACTACATGTATGTGGTTTGGATTGCACGGACCAGATTTGAAAGAATATCTCAAAACTGCAAACACATTACACGTACGTAGTGCCATAATACGTGAACTTTGAATATCGATACCTACACTAACAAATGTGCCTAGTTAAGATGTCATGATAGTTCGGAATTTAAAAAATCAAAACAAAATCGGTGTGTAGGTTCGGGCCTGGACCTCAACATTCTTAATCTTGACCATGGTCTTACCAGTCGTATGGTAGTCCCCATGCGGTACTCGACCTCGCTAAGTGGCAAGACAAAGAGAATGGCCAGGATGTACCCCAACCACTCGATTAGGTTCCCGCAGCTGAAATAAGATCTCTTCTGAAGAAGCAATTGAAATACCTACAAATTGAAAAGAAAACAATAAATAATTACATTTAGAACTTAAGTAATGTTTTTGGACGAAGTCATCAAGAGTGTATCGAAAGAGATATATGCAATTCAAGTTTCAGCGGTAATATACCTCTTTTCATAATGTGATCAAACTTGACGTTGGTATCATTAGGAAGCCTATTTATTCCCCTTTACAACGATGTCCCATTTATAATGATTATGTAATCATAGAATGCACAGCACACCTGAATATGTGGCCAAGTCAAAAGTTAATCGTTGCAAAATGCATTGTTATTGTAAATAGTGAATGGTTCAGGGATTGTCTTTTATGTGTGCCATCTAACAACATGACTATCCCCGTTTTCAACGTACACCAAATTCCATAATCTTTCCCTTTTTTCTTCTTCAAAATGATACGTCTGCCTCTGGCGATCACACGATTAAGCCAAATTTGACATGAAAATTCGACATAAAACAAAGGCGAATATTGAGAAAATGGAGTGTACCTCCCGAAGCAGGTTGATCAAGGATAAAACCAGTATAATGCTACCACCGATATGACCAAAGAAGAAGATCGTAGTTTCATGGAAACCTGCGGTCCATCGTTGTTCGCCGTTGGCGAACCAATATATTCCCGCACTCTGGTTGGCGTGTCGCACATAGTAACTGGGCGGGATTACGATGACGTAACCAGTCAGCATAGCAACATAGAAGAGGTAAAGACCGAAGGAGGCCCAAAAGAAGTACTGTCCCACTCGGCTCCACTTGTGACTGAGGAGGCTGGAAACAAGGGGATGGCCCAAGAGATCTGCACGCTCCGAGGTCACCTGAAATCCAAAGAGTTCGCTTGATTTGTCATTGATACTTAAGAGATAGAAATGTCATATTTCATCAATGTTATGAGTTTGATTAAATATTGAACTAATGATCGGGCACCAAATAGAGATAATCCATTTCGGATTAGGTGTGAGCCTACAGTGTACTTGTAGAAACGGTTACTTCTAAAGTTATTTTCATTTTAATAATAAATAATAGTTTTTAAATAATACCAAAAGGACACTTCTTCATCACTCTTTGTCCTCAAAGATTTACAAGGCAAAATGAAGTTATCTTTTTTTTTCTTTCTTCTTCAAGATTCTACCATTCCAATTGCTTAAACGCCAATGTGATTTGGGATTAACGTTCAACTTTTGCACACCAGCTCAAGGGTGATTACTTTATACCCTTTGATCGAGAGAGTCGATCCACGATGTTGGTGAACACCTGGTAAAGGAGGATAACAAATCATTCAGAATTATGATAACATTTCACAAAGTATCGAAAATAATATCGCTAGTGATATTCGTTTGTCTCGCAATGTATGGTCAACAAGGGAACTAAATATCACGACGTTTATCACTAGCGATATTATTCTCGATACTACATCCGCAATGAGTAATATGTTTAGCATCATTTCACAAAGTGTTTGATGATTTGAGAGGAGGGACCAAAGAAACTGTACCCACATACTTAATGGAGGACAGAAAATAGCCTTGATCGTTACTTCAGAACACCTTTAGTTTGCTGTCGAGAATCCTCTGGGTAAATGTTATTCGATCTGAATTCGATCTGTGGGTTGTACTGGCTCATCTGGGTCCTGTTTCATGAAACTTGTTTTCAATAACCAATGCTAGATTTTTATAACAAAGAATGTGTGCATTGGGTTTTTACAGACGTGTATCAATCAGATATGATTATTAACGTCTGGGGATCGGCCTTTAATTAAACGTCACCATCCGAAAGACGTGACTCAGTTTCGAACCTGCGTCCTCGGCTGAATCAATTTGTCACTTCCATTGTTAGCTGGATTACACTTTACTAATTTACTCTCAGCTAATTGAATGCCACGATTTCGATAGCTTATAACAGTTATTGTAAGTTATTGGTGACAGGTTTTTATGAAACAGGGCCCTGTGTCTTTTTAACGTGTCAATTTATTCATTTGAGTTCAAGAAGATAATTATGACATTTACCATAATATTAAGAGGATGGTTAGTAGCAATGTCCTTCAAACTGGTCGTATACGGCCTCGCGCTCTTCATCAAATGCCCATGATCATCGTACTGGTCTCCCGTAGGCGGGGCCGGAGTTTTAGGGATCTTCTTGGACTTGGGTCGGCTCATTTTGTCGGCCTTGTCCTTGACTTTGACATGTATCTCGTATCCGTTGGGTTTGGTGGTGAATTTAGTCTCTTTGGTCTTATCCTCCTCATCTTCGTCATCATCGTCGTCATCTTCATCCAAGGAAGGACAATGATAATCATAATGTCTCCAAGTTTAATTCCCAACAAAAAAGTCAAACCTAGTTTGAAATAAAGTCTGATCACATCTCAAAAGAAAGAAAAAAAGGGAACTTGGCAGGCAGGTGGTCTTTAAGAGTAGAAAAAGGCTCTAAATGAGATTTCATCTTTTACACCAGTGCACCTTGAGCATTTGATTTCAAGTAGATTTGGCGCCTTATAAACATTGTATTATTCATATTATTACAATTATCTTTACCATTACTACAGTATTATAATTATCATTACTCTGGCGCTACTGCTACAACTTCTACTACCACCACCACTAAGACCACCACCACTGCAACTTCTACTGCATGTATTACTACGACTACCAACACTCCTACTACTTCTACCACCACCACCACCACCACCACCACCACTAATACTACTACGACATCTACTACTCCTACTTCTACGACTACTAATTTAAATACTTATAATACTAAAACTACAAGTTCAACTACCGCTACAACTACTACTACCACCACTACTACTACAACTATTACTACTTCTACTATCACCTCCGCTCCTACTACTCCTACTACTACTACTACTACTACTACTACTACTACTACCACCACCACCACACTACTACCACCACTACTGCTATTACTGCTACAATGCTACAACTACTACTACTACTACTACTACTACTACTACTACGACCTACCATCGGAATCCTGCGGCCTATCCCAATGGGAGAAGGAATCCGCGAGGAACTCGTAGTCAAACTCAACCCAAAAGTTACTGTTCTTGGGCCCTGCGTCTGGCGATACTTTGACGCACTTATCCATGACTCGCTCAGCAACATCTGAAGAAGGAAGGAGATGTTTTTATCATTTTCATAAAGTGGCAAGAGAGCGTATCAGGACAACCACCCCCGAGGACAATCATCCCGGCAATTAACCCCAAGGACAATTACCCCCAGAGATATTTCCTCCAACCCCCGAGGGAGGGGGTAATTTTCCAGGGTATTGCACCGCAAAAAGGTAATAGAAAGCTTTGAAGTGCTAAGAAATTACCAATGTCGAAACAATGAAATGAGATAAAAATCGATGATCTTTGCTTGCAGTGTGTTCCTTAATTGTTCATTTACCTGGCATGTTTTTGATGAGTTTTCTCATGGGTGTAGTCCTCTCATATGTATCATCATCCAGACTGGATACAGACATCACTTCTCGCCATTTATCATGACTTAAAATCAAATTGGCAATGCTCCTAAAGATGAGAAGTAGGTAAAAAGAGATTGGTTAAGAGGAAGAAAGAAATATTAACAGTGCGAATCATGGATAGATCGATAAAGAAGTTGAAACAAGTCGAAACAAAAGTTAAGAGTGTATAGACTGTGTGGATCTGATACCTTGTTTAGATCTATGTGACTCGGTGTCCCACCAGACGACTGGCTGGGGTAAACGCGAGGTGACATTCCTTCTCAAACACTAGGTAACGAACGCGGGTGCCTTTTAAATTACAATGCACGTCTGCGGTAATCGCGAGGTACGTTGTCATGTTAAGACGTCCACAGTGAAGAAGCGCGCTATCGATATAGCTGTGCATAGCGCGTTGAGCAAGGGCGCGCGCTTTAGAGCGAGAAGACTTCCGGTTTGCGTCTTATTTGTTCGTACCATAGCGAGCCCATCGGTTTCTACCCCGCGAGCGTTTATATAATTGATACGTTTACACTATATGTTCCCGGCAGCCACGGCAACCACGTTTCAGGCCACCGTGGACAATACGGGATGGACGCAAGACAACGCGGGGGACGGAATGGGCAAACGTGACAGGCCGTGATTGCCGTGGATGCCGGGCCAGATTTTTAAAGTGTCAACATTTAGCCACGGCAGTCACGGTGCGGATGAGAAACCTTGTAGGCCGTAGTAAACGGAGGAAGGCATCTCACGATTCTTTAAAGTGTTGTCACGTTCTGTCGCGTTATGCGTTGTGCGCGTTTATTCACGGTTGCTCCACGGCTGCTGTGCGTTTTGTTCTGTTTTGCCAAAAAAAAATTGTAAGGTTACTACGGCAAGAAGGGTGTATGGTAGTCGTTTCGTTGCGTTCAATCACGACGCGTCCCGGCGAGTGACCGTTTACGGCCAGGCGCGCTACGGCGCGTTGCGTTCTATTACGGTCTGACACGGCGCGCCGTGTCTGGGAGGGAGTATATAAAAGCCGGGCCCGGCAGGAGAGCTTCATTCGAGTCTGAGCAATCGACGACACATTAACGCATCTACATACGGAGAGAGAAGACCAAGTTTTGCAAAAAGAAGGCCAAGCTATGCCACCGAAGAAGCCAATACGTATGAAGCCCCCCCCCCCCCCCCGGTCCTGCACCACCATCACCAGTAGAGGGGCAGGAGAGCCAGAAGATCGATCCTCGTCGTTCGCCGCCGCCAGATGAAGAGGAGTCCTGCTGCTGCTGCTGATTCGGTCCCTGAACTGGAGTCTGAACCTGAGGCTAAGGAGGAAGGGCGCAGAGCGGAACTTTGTATTTTGTCTCTCGATTGCTGGTGTTATTCTTCCATGATCTCATCGAAGAGGTCTGGAGGCATCATTAGATAGTTCTGGAAGGCGTTGACATTTCCGGTGGGGAGCTTTCTATTGAGTAATGATGAGTAGTGGCCCAACTGCTGCCTTCTGTCTTCCGATAACCATTTGACCGCACCCACATTGATCTTGGCCTTCTCGTCCGACTTTTTCCTGCCTGCTTCGCTCTGGCCTTGCCTCTCTGCATCTGCTGTTGGTCTTCTTCTTGCTGACGCAAAGACTGGATGTATGCACCCAGCAAACATGCAAACAATAAATCTTCTTCATCTTGGGCATTTATGATGATGTCTCGTCGAAATCTCAGAATACAACGATTACTGTTGCTTGGGAGGCCTTCTTTTTATAACATAGGCACAAACGTGCTCCAAATCTGCCCGGCGTCGACGTTTCATCCGTAAAAAGCCTTTACAGCACGTGAAAAACGTGAGGGACCCCATCAGAACGCGACGGGGCGAGAGGGAACGCAAGCACAGACCCTAATTTGACACTTTATCAACAAAATCATTGTGCCTTGAGAGAAGCCTAGCCCAGCTACATACTGGTTGTGTCAATACAGGAGCAGCTATAGTACATTTGGCCTACGGTAGTATTATAGTGCAGACTCTCTTTTACGACTGACCAGGGTTTGTGCCTGCAAACAAGGGCCGGAACGTAGTGCGCCTTGGAGCCTCCGGGACTCGGCTTCCCCTCCCCCTCACGGCCGCCCCTCAAGGATACCGTGATAGACCGTGAGAAAAGTTGGCAAGACCTAACAAAACTTGAACAAAAAGAAAAATGGCCAAAATCACACGGCGCGCTACGTTTCGGGCAAACTGGGCTAACGTGGCCGCCGGGAACTTAGTGTAAACGTAGCATTACCTCGCGTTTACCTCTTTTTCGTGCTTTGTCTTTTGTGCTGCGAGCGTTTAGATCTACATTGGACAAAGGATGACACGAGAACTGATAACCTCCAAGGATCACCTAGCAGTTTTCATGTTTCGTGACAAGGATTGAGAAGGGAGGGAGGGGGAGAGGCGAAAGAAGGTCAGAGAAAACTAGACACTAAATTTCGTTTCGATCGGGTAATAGTATGCTGCCTTTCACTGAATGTTGTTACTTGCCTATATAGCCACCCTCTAGAATTGTGTTCATCATGTGATCCCAAAGTACAGGGTGATAACTTTCATTGTGTCTTGTATGTCCAGCCTTTGATAACATTCGTAAGCTTTATGTTAAGAAATGTTATTACGATAGACCTAACATTATCAAATTTCGTCAGATACTCGATTATATTCTGTTAAGCAGTAAAAGAACCTTTCTGACTTTGTTTTTAATCATTACGTTGAAGTTTTGATAACTGGTTTGTTTTTTCTTCAAAGCTTTAGACCCTTGGAATCTACATGAACATGTATTTATAACATGTAATTACTTAATTGTGTGTAATTTATGATTTGTTTGTTGCCAAAGAACCTTTCTTTGATTAAGGATTGTGTTACCTGACTGATAAAAATACATGTATATGTATATGCTTGTACGTAAAAGTCCAGGGGATCGACGTCTTTCCCCGTGTCCACACACACAAAGTTCACCGTACGATGATATTGTGTGTGTGTGTGTGTGTGTACGCTAACCAACGATACGTCGTATTAAGAAACGTCGTATAACGAAACGCGGGTCTGGGCATCGTTTAGATCTAGAACTCGATAAAGAATCACGGAATGTTTTGTGTGTGGACGTATGGTCGAACTAGAACGGTATAACTTGGCGAGGCTTAACGTGACCGCACGCGAAAGGAGATTTGACCTCTTATTTCCGTTTCCGTTTCATGACCGCAGTAGCAAACTGCGCACATATACGACGTTTCGCTGTAGAGTTTCGGATACTTGTTCTGGTGTGTGAGGACGCCCGGTTCGCTATACGAATTACGATGATTCTCTATACGACGTTTCTTGTGTGTTGACGCCCTGTTCGCTCTACGATGATTCGTTATACGACGTTTCTTTATAGAGTTTCGGAATAATTCTTTGTGTGTGTTGGCACGCTGTTACAGTCATCTCTGAGGGAACTGGTAATGAGAATTAATGCCTTAGCAATGGGGACGAGCGCATTGACTTTGTTTCGAAACCGTGACCCCCTGGTTACGAGACCGCTGCTCTACCACTGAGTTATCGTGCCTCCTCTTTTGAATGATTTTTTTTGGTTACTGTCTTGGTTGTAAACTATCTTCGTACCATTTATCTGTATCTCTTCCATTCCAACGCCGTTTAAGAAATAAAAACAAACCTTCCTAACCTTTCAAACCCTTTAAAGTTTCAACATCATCACCTGAATGTATGTAGATGAGTGTAAAGAGGGCGAGGGATAGTTAAAAGGGAGGAGGTTTCTGAAGAGGTTAGAGAGAAAGTCTAAAAGGTATATATATATATTGGTGGACAGATAGAGAGAGAGTGAGAGAGAGAGAGAGAGATAGAGAGAGAGAGAGTTAGAGAGAGAGAGAGAGAGAGAGGGAGAGGGGAAGGATGAAGGGCAATCGGGTCAGCTGATTTATGTAGGTTTGTGTTCTTACTCGTGCCCGTTGTCGATGGCATAGTCGAGGCAGTTGAGTCCCTGCTTGTCACGGAGTACGATGTCGGCTTTCGCCTCGCAGACGAGAAGTTTCACCATATCGATGTGACCATTCTTGCAGGCTAGATGCAAAGGTGTAACCTGGAAAGTAAAGCAGAAAATGATATGCCTGCATGTGAGCAATGAATTCGTAATTACCGGCTTTAATTACTGTAGTGATACTGCAATGTTGAGGTAACATGATGAGATTCCCATTGTCCAAATTGTTTATACAAAGACATGTCATGTCACAGAAATAAACATTGACTTCAAGTTGATATTTGATTATAAATGAATCCCAAAGACCTGCTTTGGTTTTGTTGTGTCTCCTTCTCTCCTTGCAGCAGGAATTGATCCAGCTCAGATCAAAGTGTCTGGCATTCGTCTCGATGTTCAGAGGCTCAATAAGGATTTGAATCGTTTTAGAATCGTCTTTCCCCATCCATAACTACAGATGATATAGCAAGTAACCACATGTAACTCAGAGCTGTTACGAACGCCCAACATGATTTTCTATAAGTTTATGATCATTGCAAGAATTGTGGTTGAATTACCTACCTCGTACAAGTCTGTTTTATCAACCCGTGCATTAGCCTTGAGTAGCTGCTTGACTGTCCTTATCCAGCCATTGGCTGCTGCAAGGTGCAATGGAGTTTGCTCGTGTGCTTCATAAAAGTTGCTTTAAGAAGAATTAAAATAACCATTGATCAAAAAAATGATACAATTCTACATTGAAACACTGAATTGTTTTCATTTCGCGTGCAACAAAATAATAGGGGGATGAGATATTTTCCTCTATGTGATTCTCAGACAATTATTCCAAAATAATTATACAGGTAATATATAAGTATGACGCAGCAAAACCAGGCAGATGTTCTTTTTATGATGATGTTCGGTGTAATACTTCATCTAATTATCTCATAACACATAACTCATTGAATGCGCGAAAGATCTTTGTTGCAGGCAGTTACCGTTCATTTACACGTTTAAACAAAACACGGCATTTTTTTCGCGGTGGCAAACCGCGTTCTTTCTGAACGAGACTATAGATTTTAGAGTTCTTACGTATCATTTACGTCAGCCAACGCCTTGATGAGCTCCTGAACGGCCAGGTCATGTCCAGCCTCAGAGGCATAGTGGAGCGGTGCGTTACCCATGTCGTCGCACGTATTAACGACGTCGCTTCTCTTCCATCGAATCAATGCCGCTACCGTTCTGCACAATGAAACATCATGAATATAATTGTTGTATATTAGAGAAGTTATGGACTTTGTTTACAAAAAGAAAACCTTCATCTGTAAAAACTGTCACATCGGTTGTGGTTATTTTCCATGCGGGCAGCTCATGTTAAAATGCCTTAAATATATATGATTAAAAAGAAAAGCCATAGAACTTTTTTTCATTTTTTTTCAATTATAGGTGCAGCAAAATATAAGGTTTATATAAACCAATTTAAGTTACTGTATGTGATGGTATTGGAGCGCATAAATACCATCTCGATGGGAAAACACCATCTAACGAAGGCCTTGTAGCAAAGTATGTATATTTTCATTGGTCTAATGTGTTCAAATAACCATTACTAAGAAAGATTATGACATGTTCTTTCGATTTCAAGAAATGTTATGAGTTACTCAGTGTGTCCTTTCTTGGCGGCATCGAGAACGAATTCGGCGATTTCGTCATCACTGAGGCCATGGAGCTTAGTACCGTGATGCAGAAGAAGCTAAATGTAAAGAAAAGACGACGTTATTATCATTATCCTTCTAATCATCCTTGTTGAAACAGTGATCGTTATCCTCATCCTCATCCTTGTCATCATCAACATGAATAACATCATCATAACCACAATAACGATCAAACCTACTTAATGAATCAACTCAACGACAATTTTGTACCCTATGCATATGCCATAGAAATAATTTATGTTTGGGCTTATGTCATATTCATGTTCACACGTAAAGGTGATGGCGTGGTTAAGGCTATTGAAACTGCCTCAGGTTTTAATTATCTTCAGTCTTTGCGTCCTTGCTATCATCAACGTCGTCGTTGTCGTCATTATCAAGAACATCACCATTATTGCCGGCACCACCACCGACGTTATCACAACCAACATCAGCAAAATGAAAGAATTATCTCAAAAATCAACACCGTAACCTTCACATTCTTGTTCTATATACATGTATTTTTTCTTCTTTCACCTTTTTCATATTCCTCCTCTTCTTCGTCTCTTCTTCGTCATGTCCATTATCATCACTCGTGTGAACGTATCCCTTTTTATTTGCCTACCTGTAGTGTGTTTGCTTTGTTCTCCGTAGCCGCCCACTTGAGGAGCTCCGAGGCTGTGTCCTGATTATCACTCGTAGTCAAGCTCGCATTCAAGTTACGATTACGGTCGAGGAGACCGATGATGGTTTCGAAGCTACCGGAGTTGGTCGCGACCTGGAGCGGCGTAAGCTCTTCATCGTTCTTGGCACGAATGTCAGCACCGCTGTAGGAGTTAAATTTGTCGTTTTAAATCATAATGGAAAGATATGAACACTATTGCATATGGCAGGGCTAAAACAAAATATCCTGATCATTATCAATGGTTAAAGAAAAACATGCGAAATACTTTCTATTGAGAGGAAAACAATAAGACATATGGAGTAGAATGACACTACGAGAGTGTACTAGAATGGCAGAAGGCAGAGGTGTGTAGAAAAGTGTTACAATCAACCTTCCCAGCTGGGAGAAGTTACGTTGACAGACTAATCTCTTTTTCTTTCCTTTTTCTCAATTCTTTACCATTAATATGCCCTGAACGTCGATGTCTTATGGTATGTTTTATCCTCCCCATGCACTCATCGTCTTAAATATTTTCATTCTCTCCCTCGACTCTTCATTAGTTTTATTTTCCCCTTTTATAGAATTTTATTTTGTCCCTTTATCCTCCTCCTTTTTCTGTACCTTAGTCTATATCTTTTTTGTTTATTATTTTCAATCAACTTCTTTAATCCTATTTTGATCGTAGTTTTCTATCTGATAATTTTCCTTTCCCCTTGTATCTAAGCATGTAATCGTGTTTCGGCACCACTCATTCAAACCACTTTTTACATCGATGAGACTTAATACAGAGTGGGTGTTTGAGCTACATAAATCGCTTTTAAATGTGAAGACCATTTCTCACTTTTCGACCAAAAACTCCGCCACTATTTGATGGTTCTCTTTGCAAGCATGATGGAGCGCGGTTTCGCTATCCCAATTTGTGTCGTTGATTTTGGCGCCCTTTTCCAACAGCATCTTCACCATTTCCAGATGGCCAGCAGAGCAAGCTTCGTGCAGGGGTGTGTCGTCATTCTCTCCTCCCCCGTAGTTAACCACACATTCGTCATCATCGTCGCTTTCGTCGTCCTTTAACACTGTGAAATACATTATTTTTTTCATAAAGGAAAACCCACATGTTATGATGTGTAATTTTCAGCGAAATAATTATCGCAATGTTGTGAGATTTATATAAGCACAGCGTACACACAGCTTTATCATGAAAAGATGAATTTCCTCTTTATATTACTTCATGTAACATGTTTAAATGATCATGTCTCATTGAGAAATATGTAGGTTACAGGAAAATTATAACTAACAGTATTTAAGTTAAAATAAATACGAAAGAATGCGCCTACTTGCTCCATCAGCTTATACGAAAGAGGAGGGTCAAGTGTAGGCATTCTCAACCCGCCCCCTCCGAGAGAAATCTGTGTTTAACATAAAAATAATAAATAAATAATGTTTTTCAAAAAGGGACTACAAATAACAAATGTAATACTGATAATGTACTGGGGGTTTCCATTGTTTTTATTACTTATTTGTTGTTGTTGCTGTTGTTGACAGTAGTGGTTTTTTATGCTTGTGTATGAGTCTGTTTCTATTTGATTGCCTGGTAGCCACTAGCCAGGGCAATTATCAGAATCATTATTATAAATTACAACGAATTCTAACTGCAGTATTCAAAAGCCAATCAGAGGTGCTCTCATATTACAAATCATTCGTTAAACAGATACAATTTACATATTGAACGTTTGTTCCAAGCATATGATGGGTTTAAATTTAATTTTTAAAACATTTACTGAAGGTTAGCCAAATATCTAGCAATATTTAGCTAATTACCCACCCCCCCCCCCAACAAAAACAAAACCTAATTTTTCAAACAAGAGATGAGGTTTCAACTGTTGAATGATTATGTTGAGTTGAAATATCTACACAATATTTGGTAGAGCAAAACTCCTCTACCTTTTCTAAATTATGAAATTATGAAGTCGATCAAACTTACCACAATATTGCACGATTTCAAATATCAAAATACAAAAAAGCTTTCACCATCCCCCTTAGCTTGATCCCTTGCTAGCCCCCCCCCCCCCCACACACACACACACACGCACACTAAATACCATTTACTGCACTGGCTTGCGCACTCTAAATCAAAAAAATAATAAAACATTGTGTACATGTGCCACTGTCTATTGTATTATTTTATTATATCAGTCTAAATAGAAATCAGTTCTTACCGTGTTCAAGGGAAAGTTGGACCAATTCTTTGTGCCCTCCTCTCACGGCTAGATGGATTGGTGCAACGCCGTCTCTGTTTTTCTCGATTAGAATCTAGAGAGAGATAGTAGATGCGTTGAACATGTATGTCACAATGAAATATTGTATGGAAACTTTTGTGTCCATGATCAGTGGATTTACAAGCTTCGACTTATGCATAGCTGTGACCCAGCTAAAGCACATATCGTGATGACATTATCCTGATTAGTGTAGCTATGGTTTTACTCTTAACATAGTCGGGGCACATGTGAATAGAAGGGATACTTTCTGGTCTCTCTCTCTCTCTCTCAGTCCATTTCTTTCTTTCCCTTTTCCCTTTAACGTTTTCATTGGGAGAGATGCATCTGTATTTTTATAGTACTTTATTACCGTGCAAAGATTTCCTATTAACGTGCAGAAATGTCCTACTTAAACTCTTATTTCAATATAGTAAAAAGGAAGTGAGATGGGTAATAAAGAGAGAAGGGAAGACAGAAAGAAAGGGAAATAGTAATCATATTCATGAGAACGAGTAAAAGTTTAGTATAAACGTACTTCTTTTAATTTACCGGTCTCCTTTGCCTTTTCGATGATCTTCCTCGCGATCTTTTTGTTGCCCTCGTTGAAGGCGATGTGGAGCGTGGTGTCGTAGTTATCATCGTACACCGTCAGGTCGGCTCCCTTGTTGATGAGAAGGATGGCGATGTCGATCTTCCCGTAAAGACATGCCAGCAACAGCGGGGTCGTATTGCGTTTATCCGCTTTCTATAAATGAAAAGGACATTGTTTATATAGGTCTGTCTGAAATATGTAGGGTTGTGGTCTATTGGATGAGTCTCTGGACTGTGAACAACAGGGTGCGGGGTTCGAATTCCTTCAGCGGCATTTATGTCCTTTGCCAAGATACGGCCCGGGCAACCTGTCAATCTACGTTTGCGATGGTCGGAACAAGGAGTTACTAACTTAGTAACTCCTTGGTCGGAACTACTACAATGACAGCCGTGGTAAAGCCGGGAGTAATAATAATGGAGTGCCAGGATTGGCATTTTGCCATACTATGAGTGCTTTACAAGAACCACTGTGAGACCTATTACTTCATTTGATTTGTGCAGGGCATATCATTATCGTTAATTTTCTATAAATAAATCTTTCGTCGACTTGAGATTACGATTTGAATTAATATTGCAAATATCTTTTTATTTGTCACCTCTACACATGGAGGCAGATGCCCCGTTTCTCAAACTCCAATTATTTTCCGGACATAACATAGAAGCAAAGCAAGTTCCATAGTCTTAGGTCTTAGCTTGTTATTTACGTTTAGTTCAGTATCACTCTTAGAAAGAATTTGAACCACAGCTTCAGTGTTTCCTTGTAAAGTGGCGATGTGAAGTGGAGTGCGCCCTCTGCTGTCCTCGGCATTCACATCGGCATTTTTCGACAACAAGAATATTACGACGCCTCCATCAGGAAGTCTCGATATCCTTTTGGCCGACTCAACCTCGTAAAAAAAGTGATAAAAATTTAATGTTCACTACCTTTTAGTACTTACATCACATGCGCTGATATATATCAGAATATATTTCTTTCCATATGTCTCCGTCAATGAATAATAATATAAATCCACTTTTACTTTTACACAGATCGCCTTTCGTATAATGGAGTCGTTTTAAATGAACGAAAGCTATAATTGTATAATTCTTTTTTTTTTTCGTAATTTTTTAAATTTTCTATAATTTATTGTTATTTTGTAAATGGCCTACATAGTGCAAAAACCAAGTGTACCGGGAACAGGTAAACATTCGCCATTTATACCATGAGCAATCTGACAGTACATGTTTATCATTTACTTATGAAATAACATTCAATTACAACTTATATGAAATCATGAATGTCCCTTACTTTTGCTGGATCTTTCTTTGCACCAGCCGCTAAATGAAGAGGACGAAGATCAGCTTCACCGACGTCGTCGACGTCTAGATGGCATGTGGCGACAGATGATTGTTTGCCAGATATATCAGCAGTCAGCAATGCATGGCAGCGACACATAAATAGACGATAGCGGAAGAGAGAATATGTGGAGGGATAAAGAGATAAAAGGGGGAGATAGAGCAGGGCGATGAATGGAGCGAGGGGAGGGAGAGAGAGAGAGAGAGAGAGGAAGAAAGAGAGAAAGAGAGAAAGAGAAAGAGAAAGAGAAATTCACTCACTGTTTCAAAACAACGATTTTCATTTATTTTGTTATTCCTTGAGGTGTCGTCATTAACCTCTAAAACCATTAACTCATCGCCACCTTACCGTAGCCCCCTTTTCCTACATCATCTCCAGAGCAATTAAGCATCGAAATCTTACTACGACCACCAATCACCACCAGCCCCACGCTCGCACTTCATCCATTCACCACCAATTCCACAAGGACACCATCCTACCACCACCTACAATTCCCCTCGATGACCAATCGCCATCGACATTCTGCACTCATACATCTGACATCAACCGGCCACCTTTGATCCCCAAACAACACGTTCCCTCCATCATCTACTACACACCTCCACCAACCATCGCCATCGTCTCGATCGATTTCACCCCTCCACCACCGATGCCCCCAAAGACACATTTCACCTGCAACACCTCTCGATCAACAATCTCCGTCAGCCACCTGCATCTATTCATCCCACGTCAACCCTCCACCGTCAGTCACCCCTACCTGCCCCATGTTGAACCAGGAGCTTCACCATGCCTAGGTTGTCGATTCCGGCCGCGTAGTGAAGCGCACTGTAGTTCTTGGTGTCGTGCTCCGACACTGAGTCGGCTCTGTCGGCCGGGTCCATTTCATTCAGAAGCGGTTGAAGCTCCGCAAGTTGGCCCGCCCTCGCAACCTGAGATGTGGAAAATATAAAACTAGCGTCATCTTTAACAAGACCACAAAATATCTCAACTAGATAAAATATAACCATACAACCTTGACTAGTTAATGATGTTATATGAACAAATTTGCGTGAATATTGAGCAAGGTAGTACCAAAACAAAACAAACCGGATTGATATTTAAATTTAGATATCATGAAGAAAGAAAGATCGATGGTTTCCAGAAGCAGTAGTACGTACTTTGAGCAGCAGTAGTAGTTGTCGTGGTGTTAGTAGTAGTAGTAGTAGTAGTAATGGTGATGGTGGTGGTAGTGGTATAGGGTTCTAGGACAATTACCCCCTAAACAATCACCCCCTGCCAATGTCCAGAGAGAAAATTATACCCAAGGACAATACCCCCCGAACAACCACTCACAAGGACGTAATCAATTAACTCCCCTGAAAATAACCCCCTCGGACAATCAACCCCCCTCCCCCCCCCAAAAAAAAAAAAAAAAAAAAAAACTTATTATCAGGATGGACTTCCTCTTTAGATCAGGGTGGTAATTGTACTAGAGCGTAATTTTCCGGGGGACATTGTACTGGTTGTCCATAGGGTGTAATTTTCCGTGAGGTAATATTACGGGGGGGTATTTTCCAGGGGTTAAGTGTCATTGGGGAAACTTTTCCGGGGGGTGATCTTCCGGGGGTTGGTTGTCCAGGGGGTAGTAGTCCTGATACAGTCCATTGAGACATTATGATACTTTTTTCTTATTTGATTCCATTGAACAATGGAAAACAAAAATCCTGATGTGACAACTGAATAACGATAAAATCAATCTAATATTGTTTATCTAGAATTTTTTCTCTCTGAATGAAATAAATGGATATGATTCGAATGTCAGGATATATTGTACAATATCGACACTTTATAAATCAAAAAAATGTTTTGTTTTGCTACTATTAAAATGGAATTATTTACAATGTCACTGCAAAAGAAATTGTAATATGATTTCAAGGTTAATGAATATAATTCTGAACTCTTCCAAGTTGGTGGGTGCTGATAAGTTTAACTGTTATGAATTATATGCATTCCATTACCACATACTGAATTAATTAAACATCGATGACAAATTAAAAACGGATATTCAGAGGATACAAGCACCCCCCCCCCCCCCATTCGAGACCCAATCGGTATATCTTAACTTACATTGCACATGGGCTTAGGTCTTCCAATGCAAAAATTGTAATGCTGTTTTAATGAATAACAATGGAAATTAAGTCATATCAATCGATAAATATATTTTCATACTAATAAACCTATAATCCAGTAGTATAGATATATTGACTGCTATGAGAGGCATGGCTATTTATATAGGCTCAAGGGGTCATTGCAGGATGTAACGTCCCCGAGAGCCAGTATAGAAACAGCTAATATGTCTCGAATATCAAAGCAGTCCATATTGTTTTATATACCAAATTCACACAAAATCTTCAAATAATTCTTGCTTTATCCTTTTCTTGAGTAAAGATTGGTTAAAACATTACAGAAAATCTGTGACACTGTCTTTTAATCTTCGCTGGAAAGTTGCCTGAATATTACGATCATTCGGGAATCGCTCACACACTGCACTTATATGGTATCCGCGCTCGCACAAAGAAACATTTTACACGTTAACCAATTGGGATTTCAGCAAAATTTAACAATGCGGCCCGTTACCTGGGGTAACGGGCATCTTTCTCATAAACTATTGACCGTTAGGCGGGCATGGCTAAAATCACGACTCTAATTTTGAACAATCAGATGAGTAGATTTATTCAACATAATAAAGAGAGGTATATCATTTATAATGATATATCTATCGTATTGGGCTGTCACCGGTCAATCAATCAATGTAGGCCTCTTTTTTTTTTTTTTTTTTTTTGGAATGTCATGCATGACTCTCGTGTGATAAGTGTTTATCAATTATTTTGTAACTACGTTGTATTTTGTTTATGTGCTGCCAGTGGAGGCTAATTTTCCATGTTTTAAATAGGGATCAATAAAGAATCTATCTATCTATCTTATATTGATATTTATTATAATATTATAATATCGTAGTCTAGGTCTATTTTATAATTTTTAATATAGACTAGAGCTTCACCCGCAAAAGATGGGTGAAAAATATTCCTCAAAAACAGTCAACCACAATGATCTCGTATTTTCAGATGTCATACCTGTACTACAGATTTGTTCTGCTTCTTGAGTGACTTCGCCCTGCTGGGCGTCGAAGTCTCCTCGTCGTCTTCCAGAATACAGTCCAAGTCACTATCACCCCAGCTGTCATCACGGCTATCTAAGTCCAGGTAGACGACGGCGGCGACCACGGGTGCAGCCTCCTTCTTCGACGGGGATCGCGACTTCGAAAACGATGCCATGGTCTAGGACGATTTAAAGAATCTCTCGATTTCTTAATCAAACCAATAACTAAAATATGTTGATGTATAGTTAATACACTTAACGTCCATTACTGTGAATTTGAGCAACTGAGACTGCCTGTTCTTCCTATATTGTGATTGTAACCCGGAAATCACAAATACAACATAAAACATCTTCTCCCTTTTGTTGACTGTGATATCCACCCATTGTTTATTTTTTCAACGCAATACAAATTGCGACATTAATCATGATAAGGTCTTAAAGTCCAACATGGTCTTAAAGTGTAACAAGGCAAAAGTAAAAAGCTGCGTGCGGACCACAGCGCGTTGGCATTACATCTAGCTATACCGTGTGAGTCAACAAAAAGTTTACACCTAGAAAATTGCTAATTATTTTAAAAATCATCTATGAACAGTAAATTATTATACATTTCATGAAAGTGTGTTTTATCCCAAATTATTTGTATCATTTTTGTGTGGTATGTGTTCACGCTTGGATGAATAGAAGGCATTATTTGCGAGAGTGCAAAAATCGACTTGCGTCAAAGTGATGCCTACAGTACGTATTATGTTGGGATTAGCAGAGTGAGAGAATGAATTGAATGTATCAAATGAAATTCATTGCATATGCTTTTTGCAGAAGCAAAGTCACACACAAACACACACACGCGCATAATGTTCGTTGATATTTGATATTTGATATGTGTGGCATGATTAATTTTCGTTAGGGATGTTATTTGAACCTGCAAAGACCGAAATAATACCCAAATCCCGATTGTTTTATTCAAACATCACATAAGCAACTTTGGCGCAAGTCGATTTTTGCACTCTCGCAAAAAATGCCCCCAGTTCATCCAATCGTGAACACATACCACACAAAAATGGTACTAAATGATTCGGGAGGAAACTCTCTTTCATAAGATGTATAATTGTTTACTGTTCATAGATGATTTTTAAAATAATGAGCAACTTTCTAGGTATAAACTTTTTTTGACTCACTGTATAATTATGCTGCTCGCTCGAGCTAACTATCTAGCTGAAGCAATGTTTCGCCGAAATTCATATTAATTATCAATATATTCGGGGAGAGGGGGCTGAGCGTCTTTCACATTATGGGGGTCGCCAACAAAGAGAAACCTTAAAGCAAAAATATGCAATTTTTAGCGTTGGCATATACCTTGCATTGTGATTACATTATCAGGGATGATTTCATGATTATTTTCATCATTACATGGTCCAAGATACTCTCTCTCTCTCTCTCTCTCTCTCTTTCTTCCTCGCTCTCTCTCTCTCTATGTTTGTTGATACTTTGATGATGGAGAATAGTATCAAAGGGATTCGGTTATACATATTTGTATTGATCTTGATCCTGGTATTTCTTGTTTGTTTTAAAAAGGCCATGTCATATGATGTACCATTGTTATTTGTATGTTTATTTGATGTATTTACATAGTTTCACACGGCCCCAATAAAAATCAGTCTTGTATTAAACTGTTTGGGCTTGTTTAACCTTGTATTTTTAAAAAAGATATCAATAGTATGTCCACAGTACTATGAAGGAGGACTAGAGGAACGAATACAATTGTGACGCATTATTGGATGCATTATGGGAGTTTTTCCGATTTGAACGACGATTTTGGAGAGTCAATGTTTTTTCATTAGCAATGTTGTCAACAATTTGCCAGTAATATTGTTGTTTGTTGATTGGCTATAAATGATATTTTGTATGTAGGCCTATTAGATCATGCATTAAACATGTTTTCATTCCCACAATCCCTACGACATGTCCACACAAATCTGGAAAATGGCGGTTGCATGAACTGTGCAACTTTTAAGCTCTTCAAACACGAACAATAAAATATTTTTCAATAGAAGTTTGTCAAGTAAAGCTCAGTAAAACAGAAACTCTTCATGGGGACATCGACATCGACCGATACCAAGAAAATAAGTAAAAATCCGTTTTTATGTGAATATAGGCTCTGTAATGATTGGGATGTTTTCGTCGTGGCAGTCAGTGGGCACTATGCATTGTCACCAGGGGCGTACGCAGGGGGGGGGGTTTGGGGGTTCAAACCCCCCCTTTGGTATTTTTATGTGTGTAAATTATTATAAAAAAAAAATTTAAAAAAAAAAAATATGCCCACGGCTAACCTAAAAAAGGTGACCTTACCCCCCCCCCCCCCAACGAAGTAAAAATGTCAAATTTCGAGACCAAAAAAAAAAAAAGTGTCCCCCCCCCCCCCCCCCCCCCCCCCCCCCCCCCCCCCCCACTGAGCGACTTTTCGGCCGGCGCGATTTTAAATTTTTCGGGAGCAAAATATTTTGGGCCCGATTTTAACCCCCCCCCCCCCCCCTTGAAAAAATCCTGCGCCCCTGATTGTCACAACGTTGTACCCACTATCCCATCCCCCCTTTTTTGTCTGAACCCCGGGTCTGACCAAATAATATTAACCGGTTGAATAAACTCTAATTTAAATCGTCGACGTTAAATTATCCAGACACAATCAGAAGTTTACAATAGATTATTACATTTGGACACCTCTCATACTTTTAACATTTCAGTTCGTAGCTTGATTATCGACCATAATCAGTGGTGGATGTGGACCTGTCGGAGACTACGCAAATATCTCATTCCGATTTTCAAGCGGATTATGATTTTTATTTTGACGACTGCTAACCGGCTGTAACAACCAACACGAAGTGACTGACTTTCATGAGCTGGCGCGGCTACTATAACGTACTTTGCCTATACTTTAGTTTTAGATGTAAACTACATGCACGTTTTACGGGAAGTTTCCTTTTTAACATCGGTATCCATCTTTTACATTTCAAAATTGAAAGGGCCTAAGGATCATTGCTGGCATTTTTAATAACATCTATAGCTATTAGGGCTACCTCCACTAGCCTAGATTAACGAAATTCATTCGATTCATATTAAAGGTTGATCTCTGCTCAAAATGGTCAAAATATGGTGAGTGTTTCATCACCAAAATTTGATTTCGATTTTAAAATCAATTTAATTGCCGAATCAGTTTGAGCTTAAAATTGATAATTGAGAGCTGTTTCATCAAATAAATGTCAAACTAAAGTTGATTTTGATTAATTTGTCATAAATGTGACGGGCTCTTTAATCAAGGTTGGTCAATTTTAGATTAATAAGCCACGTAAAGGCTTCCCCCAATCAGCAACTGGGCTAAAGATGGACGAATTGCGCCGGTTCATGCATTTCAATCCCATTCATAACAATTCATGTAGGACCAGTTGTAAATGTCTACCGACGTTTGTTATTCGGTTATGCCCGCGTCACACTGTCCCGAAATTGACTTAAGATGGACACACGATGAAGGAAATTTGAACTTCGCACGAAGATGGCCCCGAACTTGGTCAACAGCCAACCAACAGCCGAAGCAAGTACGATGCCTACAGAAGGTCAAACGATGGCACCCGAACCACTCACGAAGGCAACACGAAGATGTGAATTTGTAATAAGAAGTGTACCCGCAGGCCACACGAAGGCCACACAATGGCTACACGACGTCGTATTGAGAGTACGATGCGTTGCGACTAGGTCACGAAGGCGTCACGTGACCTCCCGATGATATAAAACCTTCGACCGACGGTGGGAAATTCAATTGCTGATCGGAAATTAATGATGCTCAGAGCAGGGGCGTCGGAGCGACTTCCAAATTTGGGGACGGGACCAACAAAAAAGGGCACTTTCTGGAAGAAAAAAAGGGCACCTACAAAGGGAAATCTCAAATCGAAAATATACAAATTGTTAGACATTGGTATGTACCCATATATATTGTGATTACATTAACAGGGATGCTCTTAAAATGTATTTCTCTTTGTACATCATATAAGATATTGTTTAAGCATCATACTTTGCAGTTGGGAATGATGGTCTGAATATTCATATGCGAGCGAGGAAAAATGTTAAGATTTGTGAGGTCGCAGTGCAAAAAATTGCATCTTATAAAGATAATTAAATCCAATACTGATGGGGTTATACTCACATTCTCATAACGGAAGACTGAAAAGACCTTTGATAAGTAACATAATTATACCATCTATGAAATCAATGCGAGTGAGTGTAGCGAGCGAGCTTTGGGAGAAATCGCCCTAATATTCACTTTAAATTAGGGGCACGTTTAAAAAGAAAAGAAAAGGGAACACTTATCGAAAAGGATAAGACACTTACTAAAAAGGCACTTATGAGAATGGTAAATTGGAATTTGTCGACGGAATTGGGGCATCCATCAGATTTTGATAGGGGCATTCATAAGAGTTGAAAATGAGAATTAATGAAAAGGGGATAGGTCCCGTATTAGAAAGGAAAATAGGCACGTATCATTGTTAAAAATGAAATTGTCAGAGGTGTAAAGAGGCATTTATCGCCCCTGAAAAGAGGCACTGACTAAATATGAAAAGAGGTACTTATGAGAATTTAAAGGGACACTGTTAATAGGTGAAAAGGGGGCATTTAAGAAAAGGGGAAGGAGCTCTTTTGTTCAAATGGGAAAACTTATCATACGGAAAAGGGGGCACTTAATAATTATATTGGAAAAGGGGCACACGTGGAAATAAAAGGTGTGCTTGTGGGAGTTAAAGTGGGTAGTTATTAAAAGGGGAGGGGCACTTCCTACAAAGTAAAGGAGGCACTGGTGAAAGTAAAAGAAGTAAAAGTAAAGTGCCTCAAATTTGAATAGGGTAATTATCAGAGGTGAAGGGGGCACTTGTCAAAAGTGAAATGGGCACTTTTTAAGGTAAAATGGGCCCTTTTGCTCTGTAAAAAAAAAGCACTTCTTACGAAGTTATAGGGGCACTTTTCCTACGTAAGCAAGGGCACTTTTGAGGTACTTGAAAAAACCTCTGGCTATGACGCTGGCTTTTTATATTCATTTTTTCATTCATTCAAAATGGTTTATTTCAAATAAAGCTTTCATCGCGGCGTTTAGCCGAATTACACAGGTTTACAAACAAAATTAAAAAAATATAATGTAATATAAAACATTGCATAGCATGATATATTGAATCTGAAAAACAAATCAGTATAGATACGAGAAATATAGCTTATTGCAACATATGTCCACGTTATCATGACACATGGGAAACGCTTGAGCTACTTAAATTCGGTTGTCTTCGCCGACACCGTGGTCCCATCTGGATTTCATCGTACTATAATACGATGGCTACAC
This sequence comes from Strongylocentrotus droebachiensis, assembly GCA_035222895.1. Classification (NCBI taxonomy): domain Eukaryota; kingdom Metazoa; phylum Echinodermata; class Echinoidea; order Camarodonta; family Strongylocentrotidae; genus Strongylocentrotus; species Strongylocentrotus droebachiensis. The sequence goes on along the minus strand of JAVYIG010004291.1, from coordinate 29,333 downwards.
GATGGCGACGAGGTAGCATTGCGAGGGTTTCACATAGTCGTGTTGCCTTCCGAAGACAATCGGGCAGCTTCTTGTTTCCTTCGTATTGTCTTCGTGAGGTGATAATGCCCGATGGCACCGATGATCACACGAAGTAATTACGAAGATGACACGATTTGACAAGATGCCCTCACGATGGCCTTACGAAGGGCAAAATGGACACACGAATACAACACGAAAGTGAACCATCGCAAGGTCTTCGGGCAATTTTTTGGCAGGCCAAAGATTTTGCCACCGCTCACGAAGTTGCTGCCGGAGCCTGAAAAATTGGAATTTGGAATTTTCCTTCATCGTGTGTCCATCTTATGTCAACTTCGGGATAGTGTGACGCGGGCATTAGGACAGGTAAAAAATAATTAATCTGTTATGACCAACTGTCACGACTTTTAACTTGTATAATGTATAATAACGTTTTATGCATTGATTTGTACATGTTTAATACGTATAGCTTTTCTCTTGTCAAAATGGCTGCTACGGAGAATTAATTTTCCTTGCGTGGTCCGCTGTCTGGCTTTTCAGACATGTCTTAACCGGTTCCGTCTGGTTCTATTGGTATGTAGATTTGTTAATTGTTACGTACAGCGCGTACACTTGCATATTAATGTTGTGTGCATGTTTCAACCAATCCCCCTACACCAGCGTTTGGGGCTTCGATTTGATTTTTCCATGTGGAAATCGGAGGGATTATTTTTATCGGCACACACGGGTTGTTACTGTGTTTTTGTTTACCGTGCCGGTCAAATTTTCGTACAACATGGACTCGACGACTTTGTCCCCGGACCTCTCCGTGAGGACTGGCTTATCATTTGACTCTTTTATATTGTTTTGTGAAGAGACTTGTTTATCGCTTTTACTATCATTATACTAGGATCTGTCTTTTCCACCGACAATTTTCGTTGTTGTTGACACGATGATTGCCGTCGTCGTCATCACCTTGCTATCGTCTGCTGTGTTGTGTTGACACGTTGATTGTCGTCTTCGTCGTCACCTCACCTCATCATCAACAACTAATTATCTTTTTTCGATCACCATCATCCATTGTGTTGTGTTGACACTTTGATCATCTTCGTCATCACCTCACCACCATCCGTTGTGCCGTGCTGACTCGCTGATTATCGTCATCGTCATCACCACATCATTGACATTATCGTCATGACCATCATCGCTTTCATCGATTGATTGTCTCATCACCTTCATCAGCAAGACCATCATCTTCGTCGTCTTCACCTTTGTTTCCGTCATCGCCGCTGTCTTCGTCACCATCGCCGCCTACGTCTTCGTCATCAGCATCGTCATTGCCTGACCTCGGTAATGCTGATTTGGTCCGATTATGATTTCTTATTGAACGCTTTGCTGAACTAATTAACGATCTTACTTGTATTTTATTTTTGATGATCGACATTTGTTGTTTTTGATGATTGATTATATATTGTTGCATTCGATTTTGAACGTGACGGAGATGATACCTCCGGTGTGTTCCCTCGAGACGATTCTGATTATACGACCCCTTGAGAATGTATGTTGATTATCTATTATAAATCGTTGAAATTGATTACATAATCTTATTGTTCGATAGTGTAGTTTATTCCTCGTGAGATCGTCAAGTTAAAAAGTAACGATCCCCGCCAGGGGAGTTCTACAAATCCAATTTATTCTTGCAATTGATAACAATGTAGATCCACCTCGGCCTAAGAAATCATCATGCTGTATGGTTGCCGATGGGTCCCGTGCTTATGATATATATTTGTCGATTTAGAAAACTAAGCTTAGCCTTAGATTATATAACTAGTCTAGATCTAGATCTGCTTCGATTTCTGCCGGTAGGCAGTACGGTATTATAGCCCTTGACTTTGCCTTGTTTTTGTTGATAATAAAAATGAAATTAAAAAAAAAAATGAAATGAAACGGGGAGTCTTAAAGTGTTAGATCCAAGTGAGAATGGATCTTGAGTAAGATGTAGATTTAATCTAGATTGATATATCTAGAGTAGATGTAGACCTGATCTATACAGCCTCATGTAGTACCACGGCCTTTGTAGTATTGTTTATACATGACTAGTCCTAAAATCTTGATATAGACTGCTATATTTTTTGTAATATCTAAATTTACAACGGTTAGGTCTAGTCTACACATCACAGTAACAAGTTAAACTCTAGACTTGTCACTAGATGTAGAATTCTATGTATTGTACGTGTTTCAAGCTCTATTATTTATTATAATATGTATTCTTCAGACTCGGACTCTGGGATGGATAGAACTGTGGACCTATTTTCTCTCTTTTGTCTTGGACAAAGTTCATATCCTACCTAGGCCCCGATGAAAGGGTTTGTATCTGCAGAATGTAATCTAGCTCAATGTCTAGGTGTACAGCTATATCCTACTTAGACAGATACAACCGTCCGGTATGAGTGATTATTTAATAAACTGACATTTGTCAACTTATAGAGGCGGTCAGTGGAGCCAGATATAGTCTCAGCAGAGCAATCGTCGATATCAGAGACTAGAGCTTTTTGTATAGATCCTACCATATAGCTCCGTTTAGTCTCATTTGACAACGCCCCCTATCGTCAGAGCCAGCAGCCTAACATGTTAGCCTATGGAATTTTACAAACAAAATCGTTATAAATTCATTTTTTGTTCAAACGAAAAGCACATCCACCCCGACGTACGTTATCACTAGCTCTTTCATTGGAACCCTCATGTCTCATTGACTTTTGAAAGTTCACCCACCGTAATTTGATCAAAGTAGGTTGCAAGCTGCCCATTGCCTATATAGCACATGTGAAACAAGTCGAACTTTGGACTTAGTTTGCCAAGCGATTGTAAGGTTTTAGGTCAAGCACACGAAGGATAAGAAGCATGAATTTCTGATCGGTTCATTATGTCCATTTCAGCCAACCCCCCACCGTAATTTTTTCCATTGAAGATAAGCAAACATTATGCCGAGATAAGCAAAAACATTAATATTCATGATCGTCATGGACTATTCGATTATTTACAGAGGGGTGCAATTGTGCACCACATCAAACTCCCCTACTTTAAGTCAAGTATTTCATTGTATTATGTAGTTTGGTAGGTTTATGTTAATAACTGTTTAATTATCAGATATCAATGATATTTTAAAGATATGGAAAATGTTCTTGTATTTTATATTTAGCAAAGCAATCTCGGAAACAAATTCACTACCAAGTGTCGTCTAATCCGCCGATTGTCGTCTGCTAAATACGTCCAAAATGAGACAACCGGAGCAATATGTGAGCGGCCTTGTGACTGACCCAGCCTGTGTACCGTTTCCGTGTCGCACGCCCAATCAGCTGATAATACAACGTTGACAGTAGACCGTGCCATTCCTCTCATTTTGTACCCCAATAAGGCCTTTAAAAAAGATGTTGCATTGCCCTTTAGGTGCCAAGACATGGGTCGGTCAATATTTTTTTCCTCCCTTTTTCCTCTTTTTTTTCTCTCCCTCTTTGGGCTGATATTTCCCAGTTTTGAAGACTTTAATACATATATTTTGTATTCATTTCACTATTTTTTCTTCGAAAGAACGGTTAAAAAAAACGGTTTAAAAAGCCGACCTTAGATTTCAAAATGTTGGGGTCGGTCGCAAAGAGCAATACAACATCTTTTTTGTATACGCCTAACGACGGTACTTTATGGTACTACCATATCCCTGGTACTACGCGATGAGTGGGGACAACGCGCTGTGTTTTGGCTCAATGTGTGCGATAGAGGAATACAAATAATAACGGACAGAATCAGGACTTTCTTGCGCTGTGATTTTCTTAACGAAAACTGAACACAGCTTTAAAACAAGGTACGTTCGTTCGTTGTCCTTGTTGACCTACATATTATAAATAAATTACTTGTTTGTTGTTGAGTGTGTACTATTGATTTTCAGATTTGATTAAAGGGTTAAGGCATTTAATTTTATTTACATTTTTAATGTACAGTCACAAACTGATAATTCCATGTAAGGGGGAGTCGACCAGACATGTCTAAAAAGATAATCACTAAATCAGTCAGACTGTAATAAATGTTGTACAAAGAACAAGTCCGTACAAGCTTTTTTGAGGGGGAGGGGGGGGGGGGTTCTTAGAGTTGCCAACTTTGAGCCAGAGGTGATAGTGATACATTGTGAGCTGGGGCGTCGCTAGACCATTCGATTAACGACAAAACTAGCCACAAGTACCGACGAATGTCCCAAATGTCTACAAATTTAACATTATAAACCTGGGGCCGAAGGCTAAAATATTTTTCCTATACTATCTATAGTACTCGCGTATGCGCAGACGGTCATTTCCCCCTGGACGACATAAATATACGATTTATGTCGTCAACTTAGTCAGTATCGTAGGGGGGGCGGTAGTGAGCACGCGAACCCTGTGTGAGGGGAGGTCTGATACTATATTAGTGACTGATTGACATTTGAAAGAAGAAAAAAACAAAACACATTTCTTGCATAAAATTAATGTCAACATTTTTTTTCTGTTGTGCCGACCAATTTTGAAGATTGTAACATAAACCTTAGTTTTGCTGTTTCTATACCCCCCTTTTTTTGCCTTGATACACCCTTTGCAAAGGGTAATTGTAGTTTAAATTCACCGAAATATGACCTGAAAGAATCGATCAAGAAAACATTTTGGTTGTATACACCATAGATATGATTAAAAAAGTGTAATGTCTTATTTATTGTACGTTAAGTTGTAAACAAAATCCAACTTTATGAGCAACAACTATATGTGTATGTTTTAAATCTAAGATTGCAAAATAATGGGCTGTGGATCAATATGTACTGTTAATTCATGGCATCTGGACTTTCATCCTTAAGGTTGTCCACCTGTCTATCTATTCAAGTTAATATAAAGTTAAGTACTAAAGGTTGACATAATTGATCTTATCAGTATATTATATTTCTGTCATTATTGCGATGCCCATACAGCAATCATTAACTTGCATAAGTAAACACAGTTTTCATAATTCTTGTAAAAAGTCTTAATATCCATCTTACCGAACCTGTCGTATAAAAAATACACAAATTATTATAAAATGATTTTTGTTCTTCTCCAAAACAAACAAATGTAATATTTATCTTTTTTTTTCTAATTAAAACTGCTTCTGTTTCAATATCTTAAAGCTCCACTGCACTAATTATAGCTACTTGCGCCCTCTTTATAGCAAACAATGGCTTATCGGTGCCTGTTGGTCCCCCATGATCCCCTTTTTCTTATGTTAATTGAGGGCTGATTTGATGAGATAACCACCTGCCAGTGACCTTGCAGGGAGGTCTACCCCCCCCCCCCGGCAAAAATAGTGCAGACGGGATTTAAAAGAATATTTATATTCTTCAATACTTTATTTATTTTTCAATCCGATTTAAATTCTGATTCTAGACCGCGGAGGCTGAATCACTTGCAACATTATGCTTGATAAGGAACATCAGCCAGTGTACAGATAAAAGTTCCCTTTTACAGCTCCAATCAAGAGGGACCATAATGCTAAACATATATGTCGGTATCATGGACTGGTTGCTTCCTTTTCAACTTCCTCTTCTAGTAGAAAACAGATTTTCAAATTAAATCCTCTGAAGCTATTAAAAATGCTCCTGTAAAGGCACTCAAATTTTGCCATCGAGTATGAGACATTTGGTTTGATAAGATATATAATATTTTAATGGGAGTAAAATTGTCAAGGACACTTCCAAGATGTCCTGTCTTTTAAACAGAAGTGTAGAATCTTGCAGAAGAAAAAAAAGAAGAACTAGTTACAGTTGTTATAATTCAAAGTCATAATTCATGATACTTAGCTCTTCAACTTAGTCCTGCAATTCCAAGAAATATTATTTTACGTGTTGTTACTGATCTAAAAAGCTATGATTTTGCAATGGAGGATATTGTTTTCAAAGTTACATTACATAGATAATTATGTTCATGGCAAACCGAAAAAAATATATGAAAGTAGCAATTCATCTGAGCAGCAGTGAACGAATTTAATGGCGTATTTGAAACATTCCTAGAGGCACTGCTGGCATGACCATGTGGCCAGGGGCGTCGCTAGACCTTTTTCAGTGGGGGGGTGTAGAGGCCAACGATTACCGACAAAACTAGCCACCAATTACCGACAAAATTAAAATGTCCAATATCTACAAATTAAACCCTATAAACCTAGGGCCGAAGGCTAAATTGTTTTTCCTATGGACTATCTATAGTACTTGCATATGCACAAAATTGTCATTTTCCTCGACGACATAAATATACGAATTATTTCTTCAATTTAGTCAGCATCATAGCTATATATTTTAATGCAGGCGCGGAGCTAGGATCCTATTTTAGGGAGGGCGGTAGTGAGCAAGAGAATCACTTAAAAGCGCGCTCATTAGGGGGATGTGGGTAATGGGCCTCCCGCGCGAAGCGCGGAAGCTTAGACATTTCCTTAAATTATTAGGAAAAGAAGACGATTAATAACCGTTTTCGACTGTTTATCCATGGCTGAATGAATTCCCCCTCCCCCCCTCCTGCGCGAAGCGCGAAAGCTTTGACGTTTCATTAAATTATGAGAAAAAGCAGACGATTCGGTGTACTTTTCTCGACTCTTAATCCTTGTCTGAATTCAGTTTCTCCCCCTACCGCGCGAAGCGCGGAAGCTTTGACGTTTCATCCAATTATGAGAAAAAGCAGACGATTCGGTGTACTGTTCTCGACTCTTAATCCTTATCTGAATGAAGCTTCCCCCCCTCCCGCGCGAAGCGCGGAAGTTTTGACGTTTCATTAAATTATTAGAGTAAGAAAACGTTTCGTCGTACCGTTTTCGACTCTTAATAAGCCCTATTCATCTGGATTCAGTTTCCCCCTCTCGCGCAAAGCGCGAAAGTTTTGACATTTCCTCATATTATGAGAGAAAGAACACGATTCATTGTACCGTTTTCGACTCTAAATAAGCCCTATTAATTTTTGTCTGAATTCATTTTCCCCTCTCGCGCGAAGCGCGGAAGCTTTGACGTTTCCTTAAATTATTAGAGAAGGAAGACGATTCGTTGTACCGTTCTCGCCTCGTCTAAATGAAGTTTCCCCCTCCGCGCGAAGCGCGGAATTTTCGGCGTTTCATCACAATATAAAGAAAGGATGACAATTCGTCGTACCGTTGGCGACTCTTAAACCTTGTTTGAATTTAGTTTCCCCGAAAATGTTAAACCTCTGATTTCTCTAGCTGATATTATAGGAAAGTAGTTTTATTATAGTTCGTAGGGAGAGAAGTATATTGTCTGTCGACCGACAATATACATCTCACCGACTTCAAACTTCTGCATTGATATAGTACACGAGGATCGAGCAAGAATACCAACAAAGCTGACCCGACACAGCAACATATTTACCCGTGTCTTTCATGCTCCCTCGACGAGACGACTCCACCCAACAAACCCCTTCTCTCTTTTACTCCCACTCCTCCTCTCTCAGACTCTTACCTCTTCCTTCCCCAGTTTCTATTGTTTCCATTTCACTCTTTTTTCTTCTTCTTTTTTTTTTCTTTTCTTTCTTTTCCTTTCTTTCCTCTCCTCCCTCTTTTTCTTTTTTCTCTTTCTTTCTTCTCTTTTCTTTCCTTTCTTTTCCTTTCTTTCTTTTCTTTTCCTTTCTTTCTTTCTTTTCTTTTCCTTTTCTTTTTTTCTTTTCTTTCCCTTTCCCTCTCTTTTTTCCCTCTCTTTTTTCCCTCTCTTTTTTTCCCTCTCTTTTTTCCTCTCTCTTTTTTCCCCTCTCTTTTTGTCCCTCTCTTTTTTTCCTTCCCCCTTTTCTCTTTTTCCCGACGGCAGCGCAATTTTAAAGACAATATCCTGACAGGATGGGGGGGTGTCGCACCCCCCCCACACCCCCCCTTTGGCGACGCCCCTGCATGTGGCAATAAAACATGTTGATGCCTGAAGCGCTATTGTAGCAATTGCACAATAACAAATACAAAAGAAACAACAGAGCATTATGATGGCAATGAAAACAGATTTGTCCTGCAGGGAAAATATTATCTTTGACTAATGATGTCTTTAGAAAAAAAATCAAAGCTAATAGAAAATAATTAATGATTAATTTCATATAAACACACTATAAGTGTCAGAACAACACATTCCCACAAACTGCATGACCTTACATGACAATGTATATCACCTTTAGATTAACGACCATATGAGTAAGAGCAATCCTTGTGACACATATTACTCTTTTAATCTCCACAAAGGTACCTCCACGTTACAGTGGCAGATATCAGCTGCAATAATTTTAAATTGGAATTTATTTTTATGAAGAAGGAAAAAAAAGGAATAATTTTTCTTTTGTAATGATTGCAGTAGGGGCGTGGCGATGGTGACAGGCACAGAATATACTGATAAGATCAAATATATATATATATATATATATATATATATATATTTGTAAATTTATATCGTAGTCTATCGCATTTAAAGCAACATTGTGTAATTTTAAACATTTTAAACAATTTTTTTAGAAACTATTATTTCCTTAGTATGGCACATCAAAAAAAGATTATACACAAATTCAAATTCAATAATTTCCAAAAATTTCTGTTACCATTCGTTGAAATATGCGCTATAAATAGTTGCGGGTCTGTTTTCATTGTATGGCTAACGTCTTTTAAAGAGAAAAAGAAATCATCGTAATATTACTACAAGAAGGTTCTACATTATATCAGGATCACCGTCTCGCCTCGCACAAACACACGAATGCTCAAAGGTATGTGTAATTACGAAAATCAAGCCAACAACTGTGGTGGTTTATTGAATTTCCCAATCACCAATATACCACCAATGCGCATGAGCATACATCAGCATACGTATGAATATTTATATGATTAACCATAGTTAAGATTCGATAACGATATGATCTACAACTTTTGTATTTCAGAATATGTCAATAATTTGATTGCAAAATATATAAGATAGAAGAATAGAAAATATTATTATAAAAACATATTGATACAAAAACAAGTTTAATTAAAATATTGTAGGAAACTTAGGAAATTTATTTTACCTTTAAATGATTTAGTAATAATCTACACAGGTTATATACGACCAGTATTAGAAAATTGCGCCCCAGTGTTTCATAGTGGTCTCACATCTGAACAAAAAAAAACAGTCTTGAACGAATACAACGGAGGGTTTCCAAAATTATTTTAGGCTCTAATTGTATGTCATATTCACATGCATGTCAAGTATGCAATTTAAGTACACTTGAAGAAAGTAGACTAGTACTGTGTAGAAAATTTGCAAAATCTTTAGCAATTCATCAAGCATGCCAGAACTGGCTACCTCCCCCCAAAAAAATTCAGGCTTCTACATATCATAATTTAAATGCAAAACCCACCGCTTCAAAAACAGTCCTTAACCATATTTGATCAATCTAATTAACCATAATTAAATGCTTTTTTTTAACTACATGTTAAATTTCAAACACAGTACTGGTCTTCACCTAAGTCGTCTCCAGTCTTAAAATCCAATGTATTCATTTTTAAGCATAAAACTTCCTTTTGTCATTTTTAATGTGTAATGTAATTTTAAATGTATTTTTAAAAATCTTTTTAACGTGTCAACATTTAAAAATGCGAGTAATCACTTTATTATGTCAACATGTAAACATGAACAATCCAGCTTCTGCTGCTTTTCATGTAAAATGACAATTACGATGCATGTATTTTGAAATTGCATAATAAACCATTATTGAATTGAATTGAATTTAAATAGATTTCCATGAAAAAATATTAATCCGTCTATTTAAATGAATATATGGTTTTAAAAACCTTGCATAAATACACTCATTGATCAATGTGGCATGATACTAATAATAGTAATAATAATAGTGGGTTCTTGTATAACGCTGGTGTCTGTCAGACTCGACACTGGTGCTCCACTATTATTTCCCCCATTTTTAGCATGCCTGTCATTATGGCGCTCTAGTATTTCAGGGAATTAGTTCCTGCCACATACCCATTTACCTCACCCGAGTGCATCGGATGTGACGTATTTTTATTAATGTTCTGCAAATTGACAATCTATGTATTTATCTATTTAGTCATGATTTCTTTCAATAGGGTAGTTTCATTCAGTTCCACTTGGAGCCAGTGGACCTGTTTTTCAAGAAAGCCCTGCATAATACAATAACAATATAAAAACATAAGTATAGTAAATGCAATAGTGCCGGGGCGGGACTCGAACCGATCCACAGTACGGTGACGTAACCCAGGACGTAACCACTAGACAGTTCATATGTAACACTTGTCTATTCGCCTTATTAACGATCGTGATAGCTGACTGACACGAATGACAAATAAAAGTGTTCAATTTTCCAGTAGGTAATTGTTTTAGAATTGTATACACATTTTGTTTAAAGGTACTATGTCCCTTTTGCAGCCAACCTCAAATTCTGTAGAACTTTGCAGGAATTATGAATATGTCATGTATGTCCTATCTGTGAAATTTAAACGTTAGCAGGGTCCTCATATTCAAATTATGCAAGGAAACCCGTTTACTTGCTAGACTTCACTGTCAGACACTATTGAGTGACTGACTGGCTTTCTTCTTCTTTGGTAATAACATACATGAAAAGAGTTGTAAAGGGTACATGAGCATTTGTCTACATCAATAACCCACTTCTTGTGATGGCCAAGATTAAACTGATTGAATCTTTGCGCAGCATAAAACGTATGACCATTCGGTACAATTGTCTGAAAATCAAGACTATTACTTTTGGGCTCTATAGCCCTAAAGTCGATTTGACAACTAATAGTCGTTATTTTCCCACTCGAAGACATTTTCAAGCCCCACCTTTTTTAGGGAAGTTCTAAATTAGTATTATCTTTCAAATGCAGTTGGAATTTAACTTTTTCATTTTTTTGGCCTGCAAATGGGACATAGTACCTTTAAATCTACAGGTCCATCTAATTGGAATTTATGGGAGTCAAGTTGATATTTTAATGCAATTTAGTTAAGACAATATACTGACAATAATCGTAAAGTTAAATTGAGTATGCACAAGTTGAAATTTGATAATTTGCATAGATATCTATTACAACTTGATGTTATATGCATCATGTAAAACGTCCTTACCAACGGTGCGATTTTTAAACAACATAAATGTGCAAGTCTAATGCCTTATTTCCTCATTCATGTATGTCATCAAATATAAAACCAAATGCATCAAATACGCTAACCAATTCTAATATGTGGTATAATAGCATGTATCATACACCACTTAATGAATATAATTTGTACATATGCATACATAAGCTATTTTCACAAAAGTTTTCATCGAGTAAATAGAACGTATATATTTAATGATAACAATTATATGCACTCTCGTGATCACGTTGTACATGGTTGAATTGCAGTAGGTAGTACCTGGTAAAATTCCGATGTAGACTGTCTACTTCCGGGATGATACTAAATAAAATATATTACGATTTTAAACGTAGTGTTAAAGTTGATATACAAATAAGACTATCATCAAAATCCATGGAACATACAACCTAAGAAGCCAATACAACGGAATCCACAATAAATAATGATGAAATAAGTATATTCAATTTAATGGCGGGTCAAGAAAGTCAAACTAAACGGCATTTCACAGAGATCGTTACTTTGTATAATTATGATGTTGTTAAATGGCCGTTGTCAATAAATCAAGAACAATGGAAGTCGCTCATTGTCATTTATTTCGAATCCATCTTTGACTCATCCCATTTCACTTTGTTGTGGTTCAAGAGAGCATCAATTTTTTTCTCGAGACGTTCAAAGCGCTCCTTCATCTGTTTCTGCTCGACGCAGATTTGGGTCATGTCGCCTCCGATTTGGGTCACATCACCTCTGATTTGGGTCACATCACCTTCGATTTCGGCAATCTTCGGCCCCTCTTCCTCTACCCTCTCGCTCACTGTCTCCACTTTGGTATCAATGAGCTTCAGGCGATACTTGAGGTTGGTGAACAGTTGTTCGGTGGTGACTTCTTCGGGCATGAATCCGCCCTGGTTGTATCAAGAAGAGATTTTGATATTAAAGTGGGGCGATATAGCTCAGTGATAGAGCAGTGGTCTCGTAACCGGGAGGTGCACTCGTACCCTTTGGTGAGGCATTAATCCTAATTATCAAGTCCCTCGGGAAGGACTTAAAGCCGTCGGTCCCCTGCATGGTTTCTTACTTACATGCATATACAATCTTAGCAGTCACGTAAAATAAAGAAACAAACAAAACAATAGAGAAAGTGAAATTTTTGTCCTGCTTCAAATATCATGAATCAGTATTTAAGACCTCCATACGCTAAAAATATATCTAGGATAATTTAGATAAAATTAATACGCGTTTAACATAAACATTACTATTATTAATCAATACTGTCGACGTGTCTCTTTTTTTCTTCATCTCTATCTATTGCTTTTTGATATCATTCATCACATAGCGTGTTTCGAAGGAGCAGATTTAGAAATTGGATAACTTATTAACTTGCTTACTAACTTATTGTCGACAGTATCATATTTGTCTTTTATTAGAGATTAACGTTTGAACATTTGTAGACAATCTTATCAGCATTTCAAAATAGATCTAAGCACAATCAGCCAAATTAGCAAATCATTTTAAAATGATTTTGTTCAATCACTATCAATGTTCTAATCATTTGACCGCCGGTCCATCCGGTTCACCCGTAGAGTATAAAACACGCTTGCTTACAATATATGTTATCACCTGACGAAGTGTAGCAGTGGCACACGAAACGTCGTGATCTTTTAGATCCCTTGTTGACCATACATTGCGAGACAAACGAATGTCACTAGCGATATTATTTGAACTATCCCAGTATTTCATTAGTCTATGAGGAGGTTATTAATCTTCTTCTTTAAATTATATGAGGAGATAGCACAATACAATATCGCACTCCTGTGGATGAGTATTCTTACCTGTGCCGCAGTCTTGTTGCAAATCTGAATGGCCTGTCGTATGAGGTTCTGGTCTCCAGTATGGAGCCGTTGAGACCTGATGAAAGGCGATCGCCAAATGGAGTTTGGGAGGACACGTTGCACCTCCATCACCAGTTCCACCTGTTATTTACCATATTTAGTGGTTAAGGCACGATCGCACTGTCTTTACGGAAATTTTAATGAAGAATTTAATTACATTGTTATATTGTCTAAAAAAAGCATATTAAGATTACGAAATGTGGCAATTTTGTGGCTTTTGAAATTACCGTACATCGATATTTTTAAGTCTTTGCAATGGTGTTTCAGATAGTTAAAGATAAAGTTGATTACTGGTCATGCGATTCAATTGTGAAAGAAACGGTGTGGAATTGATCAGAAAAGGTTGATCATCTAGCATATAAGTATTGGTGTGTACTGCAAGGTTCTGGAATAATCAAAATGATAAGAAATGTGGCCCAGTCTTGGTAAAGTTACAAGCACTATACACAGAAAGATGTATATGGGACAACACCAATGGTGTCGGGGTTAGTATACCTTGATTTCCTTATCTTTCTAAGCTCATTAATCAGCCAGTATACATTTTCTACCAAAATTGTTTGCAAATGACATTAATTTGTAATCTTGAACATTCAGTGTAAGTTTTGTTTGATTCTGTGAGAATTCATTTCGTTTTTGTTACCAGAACTCAAGTTTATCTTTAAGATTGTAAGGTTGGTGATGAGTATCTCAACGTGATAATGCGATGAAATAGATCTAACATTTCAAAGTAGTCTATTAAAGGGTAACGTCCCGAGATTTCCCAGAGGTTACCTCTTCAGTGATGTAGATATGAAAGGGTACCGACTCATTGCAAGTCAAATTTTAGAGTAACGGTAAATCTGAAGGAGCACCTGAGAAGGCTTTGGTACGCATGGTCTCCAGAAAATGCAATAGATTAACGCGTCAATGATAGGCTTTAACTTTCAATTTCATCTTTGTTACCAAGTTCAAGTTCAGGTCAGTTCAGGTGCTTCATATTCTCGGGCAAATTGCTTACTTAAAAACCTAAGGTAGGAATAATATTGGGTTGGCCCATTTCCCTGTTTTCATGCAAATCAATGAACAGCACATTGCCACTAGGTACTCGCACCTCTAACAGCTGTACAGGAATTATTTCCGTCTCGAGCATCTACAACAACAACAACAACAACATCAATAACAACTAAAACCTGCCCTCGTGGACAGCGTATTTGTACTTCACTGTGGGAGTACTTATTCAAGGGACGAGATGTAGTGCTTATCATGTAAGAAGATACTGTACAGTGAACGACACAATGGCCGATGACAAAAAAAAATACCTTACCTACCTGCATTGCTAGACGATGAAGCTTTGCTTTTTTTTGAATTGCATGGATGTCATTAACAGCCAGACCAATCTAGTCAATAGAAGAAACATTATTAGCTGACATCGGTTGCCTAGCGGGTGGAATTCGATGGAATTCATCTTATAATGTAACTTTTAACCCGAATGAAGGTTGATTTTCTTTCTCTGATTTTCATATTCGTCTCTTATATTCTTGGGTGTCTTATTCTACCTCTATATGTCTGTTGTAATGGTTGTTTTGTTACTGTTGCAGCTCAACAACAAAAAACAACAAAATGATATTCGTGTTACTAATCTTGTACCTGAATGATTGAGGACTTTCGTCGACATGATACCTCTACATCAAACCGGACTCTTATATCTACTACTATTGTTGCTGCTTCTGAATGTGCTGCAACGCCTACTTCTACATTAATAAAAGTCTAGCATTTTGTAAATAATAGAATTACTCTATTTATGATTCCTGGAGTGACTTGAAGTCATACCGCAAAATGATATTACATGTACTCCCCACAACTCGCCAACCTAGCGCAACCCCCTTCCCTCTATTTCTTATTCCGTGTCTTTTCCCCAGTTTCGTCTTATACCCTTTACATTCTTGTTCTTTCGTACCCTCCACATATTTTTTTTTTCTGATTGTCTCTAGACGTACCAGGAGGTTCATGATGAGGATGGACATGATGATGAGGAACAGAGCGAAGATGGCATACGTGACGCCTTTGTAAAAGACAGAAGTGAGGAAGAAGTCTTCTTCACCATCAGCCAAAGTGTTCTCCGTACCAAGGTAGTTCTGACTGTGGAAGATTTTCCCAAAGTCCAACTCTCCGAGCATCATTACAAAGGTCTTGGCGAAGGAGTCCTGCACGCTGTGGAAGGGTTGCTAGGTTAGGAAGGAAAGGAAAACGATCAAAGTGTTCATTCCTTGACAGGTGTACCGTATTTGTTTTTAATTAGTACTGGTCATGCTGACGTTCATTTCGCATGGATGGCAATTGCTAATCGCCTTGAATACACCGTCTCTACTTTTACACCATGAGTAGGGATAAGATGATTCAGCAGTAAACCCATTGTGTAGACCTATTTGGGACTATTCTACATGTAATGCTAGCGGAACCAAATTTAAACATCATAATATGACTTTTGTTTGCAATGGCTAAGGCATAATCCCCCCTCCCCTCCTACTCCTTCTCCTCCGTTCCAATAACAAAAGACCGCAATGTTGATTGGTCATGCTGTATGCCATCAATGTTGAATTGATAAGAGTAAGAATTAGTTAAAACGATGCAATTTAAAGAAAAGTTAAGAAACCCATTGCATTGTAAAAAAAATGATTTTCGAACAAAACATAATCATACAGATCTCCATAATATCTTCTTTTTCGTTTATTTATTCGAAACAACTATTGGATGTTCTTTTACACATAAGGCCCAACGTACATGTATGACATACCATATTAATAACCTGACATTACCTGGTTCATGAGGAGTGCGTAGAAAGCCAATGAAAAGGCGACGACAAAGAGGATGAGAATGACGACGAACTTCATGAATGTCCGAAGAATATCTAAAATGTAATGAAATTTAATATTTCTTATGGAGTCGTAAAGGAGTCTCCGTTTTCAATTTCACACTGATAATTACAGCTCCACAAGCAACATGAGCCCAGATTATTGCAGACACTAGAGCTTTTCCAGGTACATTTTCTTTCGCTATTCTAAAGTGGATCCTTGGTACTCATTTAGGTATCTATGTGATATGGCACCTATTTCGACATTATTGTGATTCGTTCTTTAAAGAGAGGATGCTGCTTGAAATGTGATCATTATTGAAAAATAATAGTATCACAGTTCGAAAATGTTAAAACAAGATGATAATAATAATAAAACAAATATTTATGGATTAAGCTCTTCCTACCTGGTACTAATTTTCTACACCTGGGGTGTAGATCGACTTCAAGTTGGACTTAACTATGGCAGGATGTTCATGCCACTACACATAAAGAAATATTTGGATAATCTTACTCAAATAGGCAAATAAACTTTGACACTATAGTGACGTACTTAACTGAAAGCATTAACTCATTAAATTGAGATTAATAAAGCACAGGAATGAGTTTTGTTAATTTGACATTATAGTGACATGGCAAATGAGTATTTTAAATTAGTGAGTTATTTAACCTAATGTGAGGTAATAGCTCCAACTCAACTAGTGAGTAATGCTTCAATTACTCAGTCAGTCAGGTTATTACGGCCCTTTTTCTGCCGCTGGTCCTTCCCGGCCGCGCCGGAGCCAGTCACGAGATCCGCGCAGAAGCTCTGGGCAGTCGTTCCGTCATCGCTGCCGGTCACGGTAGCGTCAAAACCATGTATTTCAATGTCGAGAAATACGATTTAAAAAACACCAAAATGATTCACAAAAGTACAAAATCGACGTGTAGTAATAAAGACCGAGGTCCAATCAACAAATGTATGTCCAAAATAAATCGAATAACGTCCGATTGCGGAGATTTCGACGGATTCTGTGCAACGAAATCCTAAGAAAAATTGCGGAACGATAATGATCTGTGCATGCGCGGGCGGGTTCTCATTTATTCTCGAACGAGAATTATGAAGTAAAATTGTGTATGTTTGTCACTGTAAAAATGGAAGTCCTTCGCCATGCACTCCATACACTTCGGCCGTGCACAAGAAGAGCTTTAACATTTCAGCACTAGATCTAGATTCTATATATAATCGGTAGCCTTATCTTGTTTTAGAAAAAGTGTGAATAAAATTCAAGGGATCCCCTTTAATACAACTGATTCAAAATTAAGAAAAATCAAATCTACTTACACTTATTCTGTGGCTCGCCGGCCGCTAAAAACGTGACGATCGGGTACGTACGTACGATCACGAACGCGTACGAATATTCATCAGCGAAATATAAGATAGCTCCTAAGACGAGTACAGCTTCGAAGAGACTGAGGTTTTTTGTTTTTTTTATCTCATCCAACGAATAAAGAGTCTGTGACATATTAGGGAACAAAAAGCCACTCTACACACTTGTGAATATTTTTACTCATTCGGTCACTAAAGTTGGAGAATACTCATTCAATATTAACTTACATGTAATTTAATGAGTAAAAGACTCATCGAGAAAATAATCGGGTCACATACTCGTTTTAAATATCATGTGTGTAAAATTTCACTTAGAGAATGGTGGTGTATTCACCAAATGTGTAAAATAATGCATTTATTAGATATATTCTCTCGACTGAATGAGTGAGCTACGATGTTTACTCATCATACTTAGTTCCGTTTTTTGTGTGTAGTCAGTACGTAGGATTTTTTCAAGGAGGGTGTTTGAAAATTAAAAAAGGGGGAGGGGGGTAGTGAGCAATATTTGTTCTTCTTTTTTTGCCCCCCCGAAATGTGAAAATCGCGTCGACCGATGTGTCGGTCAGTGAGGGGGGGGGGGGGGGGGGGGAGGGGGGGAGTAGGAGGTTTTAAGGAGCATTACCTATTTCAAAATATTTTTCTCTCGTTTTTACCCCCCCCCCCCTCCTCGCTATTAAACGAAAAAATTGAGGGGGGTTAACCCCTAAAACACCCCCCACCCCCTGCGTAATTCTGTAGACTTGTGACCACGATGTCTACGTCCTTTGATAAATCAATGCCAGGAATGGTTAGAGGAACTAGTGGCATGAACAGCCTGCTATAGTTAAGTGTTAAGCCCCTTTCACACCGGATCTGCGTAGAGTTGCGTAGTGTTGCGTACCGACTACGCCGAAGTTAAGCTGCGTACTGCGAATAAATTAATGCTTCGGCGTAGTACCTGCGTAGGTTATGCGTAGGCTTGCGTACGATGGCGTATAGTTACGTACCCTGTGCGTAGGCACCGCGTACCTACGGCGTAGGCAATTGGCGTAGGGTTGCGTACGCTTGCGTAGGCCTGGCGTAGGGTACGTACGCTTGCGTAGGCCTGGCGTAGGGTTGCTTACGGTTGCGTACGGTTGCTTCCTGTGTCCATCCATCCCAAAAGATATTTGATATAGCGCCTTTTCCTTGCAGTTACAAAGCGCTGCACACATGCTCCACAATGTTTGGGCCACTTAAAACAAAAGTTAGACACTTCTCAGAGATCAGTAAAGTATATGTAGGCTGGTAATAAGTAATTTCTAGCAGAATAGATGTGACTTGAGTAGTTTCTTGAACTGGTCAACAGATGAGGCCGTCTGCACAGCAGTAGGTAGTTGGTCCCACAGTTTTGCAGCAACCGATGGAAAAGACAATTCACCAGCACGTTTCTTAGAGAGACACTGAGTGAGCCAGATGGATGATGATGAGCGGGTATTTCGGACTCGAGGACGACGAACCAAGCAGTCAGCTATGTACGGGGGACATCGGTGGTTGAGAGACTTGTAGACCAGTAGTAGGATCTTAAAAGCTATTCTCTGACGTACAGGCAGCCAATGGAGTTCAAGTCGAAGAGGTGTTATGTGAGTCCGAAGAGGAGCAGAGAAGACAAGCCTTGCCGCTGAGTTTTGGAGTCTCTGAAGGCGATCAAGGTCCCTCTGGCTGAGAACACTGAAGAGACTGTTGCAGTAGTCTAGTCTGGAAAGGACAAGAGCCCTTGCCGCAGCGTGGCATGTTGACTTATCAATAAACCGCCTCAGTTTGACATCGTTCATTAGATGGGATGACCGATGATGCGGTGAAGCAGAGACAAAGTCTTGCCATCGTTGAGTTTGAGCTTGTTCGCATTCATCCAACGCTGAATTTCAATGATACAGCTACTGAGTCTGCCAAGCGCAGCATCAATTGCAACTGGATCAGTTGGGTCAAACATTACGTAGATCTGAATGTCATCTGCATACATGTGAAAGAATACTCCATGAGCCTGAAGAATATCACCAATGGGACGAATGTAAAGGGTGAAAAACAAGGGTCCGATGACAGAACCTTGTAGAATTCCATGTGGCATTCTACAAGCTTTCGAAAGCTGACCAGAGACTAGAACATGGCTGTTCCGGTCTTCAAGGTATGAATGGATAAGCTTGAGGGCGAGACCTAATATACCAAAATGGTCTTCAAGACGATTCAGCAGAATCTTATGGTCCACTGTGTCAAACGCAGCGGACAAGTCAAGCAGCACCATCATTACTCCTTTCTGACTGTCAATGGCTTGAAGTAAATCCGTCTGAATCTTAAGTAGTGCTGTTTCAGTGCTATGGTGTTCCTTGTATGCCGATTGCATGGGCTCAGCAAGTCCATTATCCTGGATGTGCTCAGTAAGTTGTCTAAGCATTATTCGCTCAATAATCTTAGACCGAAATGGTATATTTGATACAGGGCGATAGCTCCGCAGATCATTCCTATCCAGTGAGACTTTCTTGATGACTGGTAACACTAGCGCCTCTTTGAGATCTGTAGGAAAGACACCACTAGACAGAACCTGGTTTGTAAGGTGAACAAGTTCAGGAAGTACAACTCTCAGATGTTTCTTCAACAGCCATGTTGGTAGAGGGTCAAGGAAGCAGCTCTTTGAGGATGAACGTTTGATGATATTCTCCACTTTACTCTCAGATACTTCAGCGAACTCTCGGAACTGAAGACCTATCCCCCGATTACAGCAAGATGTGAACATTGGATCGGGATCATTGGCATCAAGTTCATTCCGAATATTCAAGACTTTATCAGTGAAGAAGTTGGCGAATCTGTCTGCTAATGCAGCTGGCAAGTCATGAACAGGAAGAACCTTTTCATTGGTGTTCAGTAACCTATTCAGTACTTGGAAGGCAGTCTTTGGAGTACACTCCTCAAGAGCACAGGTAAAGTATTCACACTTGACCATGGTGATGCACTTTTTGACATGAAGTTTTGCAGCTTGGAAAGCGCTCAAATTCACATCGGTCTTGTGTTTTCCCCACCGCCATTCACATCGGCGGCGTTCACGGCGTGAATCCCCTATTGTTATACCACCTGGGCCTGCGACGAGCCTTGATGGTGACTGTCTTCATGGGAGCAGTAGAGTCAAGAGTCTCCTGGACGGCAGAGTCGAATTCCGATACGATCTTATTGATAGGACATTCATCAGCAGTCCCATAATTAGCTTTAGGAGCATCAAGTTTAGCCGCGAGCTCAGAGGCAAATTTAGAGTGATCCATGTCTTTGAAGTTCCTGTATGATATTTTTGTTGATATCAACTCAGGATGAGACACTCTTAGAGAAGCACATACTACGTGGTGATCAGAGATATGATTGACGTGAACTTTGTAGTTCATCAAACTATCACCATCAACACGAGTGATGATAGGGTCAAGTGTATATCCCAACCTGTGCGTTGGCTCCGAGATGTTCTGTACGAGACCATTTGCAGAGAGTGAAGATAGAACATGAGCCACGTCTGATTTCCCTGGAATATCAAAATGAACATTCATATCACCCATCAGCACAAGCATACCTGGCAGCAGACTTGCAGCATCAATAAAGTTGTCAAACTCTAATAAGAATGAGGAAGGACGTAAGCCATTTTTAGCTGAAGGAGGGGGTCTGTAGATAACGACGAAGTGAATGTCTCTTGTAGTGTTGGATACCAAAGCGTGTTAAAAGGTTACTGTATCTGGAAGAATACCAGGAACAAGTTGCAGATTGAGTTCACTCTTAGAAAGAATCCCTATCCCCCCATGATGATCCTCGTCGGATGATCGGGGGATATTTAAGAATGAGTAACCCGGAGGTTTAAGTTCACCTATTATAACATTATCATCCTCACGTAGCCAGGTTTCAGTCAAGAATAAAACATCTACATTATGTTCGATAGCATAGTCAGCCACATAGCAAGTTCTGTTGCGTGCAGAGTGGACGTTCCAGTGCCTAACATCAAGTTCATTCCTGCATGTTGTTGTAACTTGATTATCAGATGACAATTTACTTTTCACATTTTGTACATGTACATGCTTTGATTTATGCATGTGGGCACCTCCACGCCTGCCCCTTACATGTAGCAAGCCATTGTCCTTCAAAGCACAATAAGCATCAAAAGGTATTTGTTTGATAGCTTTACTTCTTAGAGCAAGCAGCTGGGACCTGCTGTATTTCAATGGCTGTAGGCACTGAACCGATCCATATCTATTGTTGACCATATCCTGTTGGTGGTGCACAAAGCACTCATTTGCATTCCAATAGCCAACAAAGTGAAAAGGCTAATGTGTGTATAATGGATGCACAAGTTCTATGTATTGTAGGAAAGTCACAACCAGGTACAAGAAAAACACATCAAAAATCCACCAAGAAGATTACGATAAAATCACTCCAATCTTGATCAGAAGATGCTCTGAAACATAAACTCAACATGATCCAAATTTTGAAGTGAAAAACAAAGAGAAAGTAGCCCAAAACAGATGATATTTAGGGAGCAGAAGTGTGTGTGTGGCAGCAGCAAAACAGCGCCTGAAAGATTACTGTGTGCGAAAATGCCATGTAAAAATGCAATCGACGCTCGTAGGAGCCGCGAGTATAGCCATTGGCGCTTCATAAACCTATGTAAAAAAAAATATGTTAAAACGACAGTTCAATTTATTGTATAAGTGAACTGTGCAGTGTACAAAGAATTGTACATGTTATAACATGTAAACATAACTTGATCTTAGTATCATAAGAACATTCTGACAAACTGTGACATACAAGGGGCAGTGGGTCTCTTTTGCATGCGTGAAATAGGGCTGAAACGCCAATTTGCGTAAAAATAGTGAGTGAAGAAAATAACATTTATAAACCTGCCATAAGTTTTAATAGTAAAAAGTGGCATTTGGTACACGTTTTTTACCGTTAAATTTTCATTTTTTTTAGTACGTATTAGCAACTGCTGAGGTTATTTTGCAGTAATGTTAATTTGTTCAAGATTCTATTTTCCAAAAAATGCAGACATTTTTGTGGATGTACTACATTGTTGTAATATGTATCATTCAAAAGGTTAATAAATGAACTTACTTTTGATGTACATTGGAAGGTCACGTGATGTGATTTGATACCTCAAAACGCCAACAAAAGATAGCGCTTATTTTTATTTGTGAATAAATGTGGACAGAAGTCTGATATTTGTTGACCATATCCCCTTTTTCACTCATTTGTAAAATATCATTCCATAACAGTTTCCTGAAAGTTTGAAGACGATATCTGTTGTCCTTTGTCCGTAGCGTATTTGTGTTTGACAATGTAATGATATAGATGTTAGTCATTTATTATATTTAAAAGAAATACTTCTAACATACACACTCACTCAGTCTCACTAACAGAGTGAGACAAAATTATTTATTTGCTCATTTCAATCAATTAAACAAAATTATATTACAAACATACAAACAGGACCACAAACGTACACACAAGCAAACAAACCGACACAAATACATACAGATTTCCACAAAACATATTAACATTTCGCATGAGGCATCAGTTTATGAATCTTATCTCTGTTTATTATATCAACAGCCTGAGATGTCAATATCACAAATTGAATAAACCATAACAAAACAAAACATGTCACTCTGAAATACCTTGTAGTAGTACAAATAGAATTACAAGCAAGAATACAAAATAAAGTCAAAGAAACACTTTTTCTTCATGAAAAGAATAAATGTGAGAACGCACACATGTAAACAAAAATAGCATTTCCCTTCAAAATAATGATCAATACCTGCCAAGTTTACATCCAGGTATATACCCAAACAAATCTTTATACGTTTTTAATGCTTCGTCGGACTGGCGTAGGGTAGCGTATTGTTGCGTAGGCTTGGCGTACAGTTGCGTAGTGTTGCGTAGACTTGCGTACAAATTGCGTACTGTCTGCGTAAAATGTCTACGCCGAAGGTACGCGAAAAAAATTAAACATGTATATTTGTTTGCGTTCATCTCGCGTACCCATTTGCGTCCCTCCGCGTACAGTTATGTAGGGTTGCGTGCGATCGGCGTAGTCGGTACGCAACTCTACGCAACTCTACGCAAGGCTCGGTGTGAAAGCCCCTTAAGGATTCAACCTTTCGCCTCAATGCTACCCGCTTATTTGTTATGTAGATTAAAGAATTGGATTGAGTGCATTGGGTAGTTAGGCTACACTGCACTCTACATAGCTCCAACAGGTGATGCATAGCTATAGTAGGTGGGTTGCCTTACCTAGTAGTGTATCTATACATAAGCCATACAGGCAGGACCTATGGGTTGGAGGTGAATGAAATTTGTTTCATACCTCAAAAACATGGCATTTTGCGCTGCATATCTAAGTTCCATGGAGTGTCAAGATCACCAGGACCGACATTGAGGCCTGCCCGATTCCCTGCATTTGAGTCAACCAAGTCAAACTGTAAGTTTAATCCATATTTGTATTCCTTTTTCTAATGATACATTGGGCGTGTTCATTTGTCATGGAGAAAGTCAAGTCACAAGTGAACCTTTGAATTAAAGATAAATAATGAAAACTGCAAATCATTTTTCTAAAGTAATAATGTAACTCTTTAAACATTATTTTGGTCATTTATGAATGATAAAAGAAAGTACATGTTTGCAGGATATGCACTCGGTAATTCAGGCTCTTTCGAAGTTTGGAAGGATATTTGTATGCAATTTAATTCATTATGGCAGAATTCTTATTTTCTGTTATGTATTTCATTACATTGATTGATGATGATTATAGTTCTCGTCAAAAGATATTAAGTAGATGATGAATAATTTGGTATTATTTCATAGACTAGTTATAGCTTGGGTAAACGTTTAATTTTAGATGGTGTTCCGGCTAGGACTTACAGAGCAAGTCCTCTATCAGATTTTCATGCCACAATAGGTGGACCTCTACCAGTAACGACTACGAAGAATTGAAGGTGCTATTAAAGATGGAGTAACACCTTCGTTATGGTGGACAAGTTCCAGCAACAGTAACAACTATGGTTTCTTCATTCCTATGAACAATATTTTAATATCACATCTTGTGAGTGATTGCATCACTAAAGTGGGTTATTTTGTTTATATCTTCAGACTTACGATAAACCTACGACCATTGTTAGTATCAATACTCTGTACAAATGTGTTGCTCTGTGACAGCTAAGAATACAACCTCAGGGTTGGGATCAATATATTCTTTATATCTGTATATGTATTTCTATTGTGATAAGAAGTAAAGTAATACAGATAAGGAGAAGATGATTTTCATTGATACACTTAACAGAAGTTGAATTCTTTATTTATTGTGTAAATCTTCCTGTGAGATGATTAGAGAGTTTAACTGGATCACGAATTAAAGTCACCTGAGTTTACCCAGTTGTGACATTAAGTCAAACATTAAGTCAAACTTCAGTCTTTCTGAAACACCCTAGGATGGAGAGTGGCAAATGAAGATTAATGTAAGCAAAATAAATTGGTCCCAAACGCGAACGTTGTGATCCACAGTCCGGAGACGTATACACTAAATCACGACACCTCAATAATTTTAAGAGAGGAGGAAGTATTTTTTTTTAAATCAAGAAATTATTTAGATCTTGGAACAGTTGTTCAAATTCATATACATTATACTAAAAGGGGAGATTTACTGATGTAAACCTCTAGACCACCCCCCTGAAAGAGGACGATCTTACCTATGAACATGATGACGTAAATTCCCAGGCCAAAAAAGCGACGGATGAAGAGAATGAGATTGATCCATGCCAGGAAGACAGCCACTGCACCGCACTGCCATTGCCAATCCTATTATGAACAGTTAAGAAATGACGAAAATCATCAGGAAAAAAATATATTTAAATCACGTATGCCCTGAGAGCCCTTTCTTTGTGATCTCGGTATAGATATAAATCCATTTTAATTAGGTGAGCTGCCGTCTAGCATTGCAGAGCACCTATTGATTTTGTCAGAATCCACCTTTATTTTTTTATTTTTTTAATCCCTTTCTTTCGGTATGGATATGTCGGCTTCATATCTCCTGAAAGACGTGTTTATTGACAATGACATTTTCACGACATGTGTCATATGCATGATTATTGATTCTAACGAATAGAGCAGATTTATTTTTATTACTGATGCGTGACGTCATCTAGGCGCCATTTTGCTAATTTCTAATATTGTCCATATTTCATTAATACATTGTCATTTCTGAATGAAATTTGATATAAAATCAAATCAATTAAAATCATTTATTTCCAAATATTGAGGGCTCTGTTATAGCTGCGACCAACATTCGTGTCTTTGTTTCTCTTCTGTTAATTTCATTTTTTCTTCAAGATTTGCTTTATATGTGTTTCAAACTGGTTACCAATGTCTTTCTTATAAGCTGGAGGACCCACAGGATTCTTTTAGTGTGAAAATATGATTCTGCTATCCGTTTGTCGAAAGGAATTAAATGGAGTCTGAACCTTTAGGTACGTCGAGCTATAGGCAGAGTAACTTTACACGTATATTTATATCTACACGGTTTGACGCGGGAACTCGAACCCTAGCTTTGTTATGCAAAGTGATTTTGCTGTGTGTGTATTGTGTGTCATTCAATAGGCAATTTTCGCAAACTCATTGCGGAATTAGAATCTGCGGTTCGTGTGCAAAATCGAGAAGATACTGTAGTAACAGTTGGATGACCGCTGAGGCCCTGAAATCTAGAACGGGTTTTGGGCAAATCTACGGGCGTTCTCAATGACGCTCCAAGTGAATCAAGTGCCTCGATACAAACTATTTCATTCACCTGATTATAATAATAGTATTTAAATAGACAGAATCCAATCTGCATACATCAGTTGTTGCCACACTTAATACATGCAGTTTGCATTCTGACTATTGCGAATCCTAGACAGGTGAATGAAATAATTTGTATAGAGGAACTTCACAAAGACGTATGTATTAAATTTGATTACATTACGAAAATGGCCTGTTCCCTTCCACGCTATACAGTACAGACGGGACTACACGACTAGCACGACTTGTCTCGACCAAGCCACAAAACGGCTTTTTATCAAATTTCAACAATAATTTATCATCAAGTTTTAAAACAATTCATGTTACATCCATATTCATGTTGTTATTGTTCAGAAACAATAAACGGAAAAAACAAAACTCACCGAAGAGTCATTCGTGTCAGGGGCGGATCTAGGGGGGGGGGTTAGGAGGTTTAAATCCCCCCTTGGGCTGGCCAAGGTGCTTTCTACCGCGACCCCCCCCCCCCGAAATATTGGTTGGCACTTTTTTCAAATTGAAAACAAATTGTAGTGCTCCCTACCCCCCACTAAGCGAAATATTGGTCGGCGCGATTTTTAAAATGTCAACCCCCCTCCCCCCCCCCCCCCCGCCCACGCCATAGAAAATAAGCTAGATCCGCCCGTTAAAATTCGTCATCCTTCGTTATTAGACGACGAAATTTTCATAACCATCTTTGGTACAAGCTCGCTGATTGGCTGTTTATTCATTTGGGGCGTCATTGAGAACGCCCGTAGATTTGGCCAAAACCCGTTCTGGATTTCAGTACCTCAGCGATCACCCTGCTGTTACTATAGTAGCTTCTCGATTTTGCACACGAACCACAGATTCTCTGTCCGCAATGAGCTTGCGAAATATCCGTAATGTTTGACGAACTGGCAACAACTAATGTATGCAGTTTGGATCCTGTCTATTGAAATACTATTATCCTTATCAGGTGAAAGAAATATTTTGTATCGAGGCACTTCACAAAGACGAATGCATTAAATTTGGTTACATTACGAAATTGCCTAATGGCATTGCAAATGCAATACCTCCGTAGAGATACGTACGCATTCACCGAAAAGCGAAACCACGTATTGTATCGAGGGCGGTCTGTGTGCGACGGCCGTAAACCTGAGTGCTCTGCGTCCGCGAAGGTCTGTATGTTGCTGAGCGAAAACTCGCTAATGTCATGATTGAGGATTGTCACATTATGAGATACTCCAGACTCGAACTCTATGGCCCGAATTCACAAAGGAGGTTTGTCGACAAACCTCCTTTGTGAATTCGGGCCTATGAGTTACGTAATCGCTCAGATACTAGCAAAGTTCGTTTGCCCTCTGATGTATGTGTAAACATTGATTCGCTTGGGATCTCGCGGTCGAAACCCCGACCCCGCGGTCGTCGAGCAGGATCTCACATTCGTAGACGCATTGATGTAGTTCAACCACTCTCTAGAAAGACACGAACTTCTGGGCCTCGTGGCATAAACACTTCGAATGTTATCAATACAAAGCAACTGAATCTAAAACCAACCTTACCGTCGGTACTTCTGTTTAATGCAAGATCGCTTAACAACAAATTCAGTGATCTACAGGTAGTCATTAAATCATCTCACTGCAACTATCAACTCATTGCTGTTACTGAAACCTGGTTTTCAGTCGATAATCCCGCTTCTTCTTGCCAGCTACCAAACTTTTGTCAATTTCATCACGATCGTCAATATCGCTTGGGCGGTGGAGTTGCTTTGTTTGTGAGAGATGACATTAATGCTACGGAAGTGTTTTCTGATCTTGTCCCCGAGTGTCTTGAAGTTTCGTGGGTGAAACTTCGATCGTCTATACTGTTCGCCTCCTTAATTACATCTTTGTGTGTGTGGTGTACTCGCCTTCTCGATCTCAATACCAGGAGCAATTGTTGGATCATATCATTGCTACGGTGGATACAGTGAAATCGCTGTCTGATCAGGAAGCTGTAATTAATGGAGATCCCGTCCAAGAGGCCCCTTTGAAGTCATCCGTGGCACCGCGCGTCTTTTGTTTCCCCTACCGTAATCCCCTTAACCCCCCTTCGAAACCGTACAGTTCCCTAGTAGCACTAAGTCCTCCCTTTCCACACACAGCCCAGCCCAGGGAGCACGGCGGCTTTTGCTTTGCCGGCCCGTACTTGGGGTGAATAGTGGTGAAAACTTGACAACTTCTAGCCCTAAATCAATAAATGCGCAAACATATAACACAATTTCATTTAGTTCTTTAGGAAGATAAACCTTTGGACTACCTTCCTAGCTATGTACAAATTTCGGAAATTTTCGGAAAATGTCAATAATTAGATGAGAAAATCATGATGATGAAAAACTTTCATTCGCTCTAACTCATGATTTCCTTGGTCGATTTCGCTGGTTGAAATGGCCATGTCTTCAGTAGAGCTATCCGAGAACGGAAAAAACATTTGATGACTAATAGAAAGTTTCATTGGTCATGTGTTGTGAATTCTGTATTTTATATGTTATAGCTAAATACATCTTCACTGAAAATGACTTAATTTGTCGGTGCCTCGCATGGCTTCAAAGCTCGATGCTTGCATATTTTTGCAAAAGAGTGAATAGAGAACTTAGGGAAGCAGATGGCGTTGCGTAACATTTCGTACTATTTGGAATGCCAGAGAGGGACTATGCATTGATTTTGCAGCTGTTGATGGAAATGATGGCTGGAGATGGATTACATTTCTTTTTGTTAAGCCAAGTTAATCTTGAATATTTTTCCCTCGGAAAATTCTTTCGAGATGGTATCTCCATCATGGGTATCATGGGTGACTTCAATGACGTTGATACCTCAACAATCACGCAGCACACTTTGATGTTTTAAGTGGTTACCAAAGCTACCCGTGGTTCCTCAATTCTTGACAAGATCATAACTGATGTCGCGGAGCATTATGAGGAACCAGTTATATCAGCTCCGATTTTTACAAGTGATCATGCGATGGTCGCTTTCAGTTCAAGATGTGCCATTTCTCCTCGGTCTACATCACGTGTGTCCTTTCTACCGTTTCGAGACTCCGCTTTACGCGCTTTCGGCCAGTGGATAACTCGGACTGATTGGTCTTGCGTCACCGATTGTGCTGATGCTAATTCGATGGCTGAGCAATTGCAACGACTACTGACCCGTCAACATGAACATTTCTTTGAACTTGTCGCGACTAAGCGTCGTCCAAGCGACAAAACTTGGATTACGAACAATCTCCGCAGATTAATTTTGCGACGTGACAAGGCGTTCAAGAGTAACTGCG
>JAVYIG010004290.1:110000-166930 GCA_035222895.1 Strongylocentrotus droebachiensis | reverse complement strand
ATTCTTAGTTATTGAAAAACGTAACTGACTTACCAGTAAACTGAAGTGTATAGAGGATTCTGTTGGAACACCAACATTTATTGAACTATTGATCTACATTTACTAAATATATTGTTGGGATATTGAGGTCTGCAAAGAATTCCAAAGGCAAAAGAAAGATATTTTACACTTTTTGCAGTGAAAATGTTAATCTGTACCAGTATTTTAGAAATTTTTATTTTACTAACTGTCTCGAGCCTGTTGTATAGACTATCCAAGGATTTGTTTATTCCCTAATAAACTCTTGTACACATGTAGGCCTACATAACTTGCAATCATCTTAAGGGGAATCTAAATCTCGTAATAAGTAGATTTGTATGAAAGAAGAAAAATAACAGAAAGAGAATGGCAAAAGTTTGAAATAAATCGGACCAATAGTAAGGAAGTTAGGAGTGTTTGAAATATGAGACCAGTAAGTCTATGGGAATCTCAAATTGATAGTTTGGTACTTTGGTTAGTGGCTTGTGACGTAGGACGTGGATAACTCTCCCATTTGCAGTGTACAAAAATATCACTGATTTCTGTTTTTTCTCCTAAGTTCCTTCTCCCTTGGGGTACTTCTCAAAATATATTATACACTGTAGATAGCATATTATTATACATGTATGTCCTCTCAAAAGAATAGACCCTCCTGAGCCATGAATTTTTGAAAAATTTAAATTTTAGTCATTTTATATGTTGGAACAGATGAGAAAGTAGTCCGGCACTGCATCACACTGACATTACCGCTTCAGCCAGTGCCCATACGTACATGTATAGTGATTACAACTTTTCAAAAATTCATAACTTTCTAATATTTAGTCAGATTTAATTGAAACTTTCATCAGTTTGCTTCTCTGATCGTTACATGCTTCGTTTAGGGTAGTTGTCTATTTGGGTTGGATTTCCCTTTAAAGAGAAGGTTGAATTCCGGGAAGAGTAGAAAAATAATTTGTGAACTTTATCATTGTTATTATGCAACTGTGGAAGAACACCAGATAGCAAATGTTCCCTGAAAAGCATGGCTCTTCAAATGCCTTAATATTATAAATATGGCATGTAACAGCATAAAAATTGGACAGATTTTTATGCCACATGTTCATGTTCTGTGTACAGTGCTTGTAACTTTACCAAAACTGGGTCAAATTTCTTATCATTTTGATGATTCTGGAACCTTGAAGTACACACCAATACTTATATGCTAGTACATGATCAACCTGTCTGATCAATTCCACACCGTTTTTTTCACAATGCAATCGCATGACCAGAACTGGTCTTTACCTTTAAGGATTGAAAACTTTGCCTATTTTAAAAACAAGCAAGTTCTTGTCACGGTGCAAAGGGAAGTCTATGAGTAGAAGCGAAGAAACCTATGACTAGAAGCGAAGAAACCTGTGACTGATGTGTGAGTCACCCTAGTGTTATAAACTTCCACTGGCTGTCAAAAGCCATCAAACATTCAGCGTGTCTGTCAAGTAGTAGTTTGGCTTCCAGCCTTACAGGTGTTTTTTTTTCTTCAATCTCTCACAAGAACGCTGTGATTATATAATTTGAAGATATGTGAATATTGCCATATTGAAGAAAAAGAATAATCAATATTGCTGTTGTTATTAAAGTGATACTGCTTTTGAACATTATTTGCATTATAAATGAGTGGGTTTTAATGAAGGAAATAAACCGTTAGGCCAATTAAAATAATTCCTAGTTTCTTGTCCTTTCCTTCCTTTTATCGGCCCACGTCCATCTTGTTATTATTCAACATTCTTGCACTGAAATGAAATTAATAAGTATCCAAGGACATGTAGCTAGCCAATGAGATTATGACACAAATCATTCACCCTGATTTTAAGTTTGATTTGATAGAAGCAGAAAAAATAAGAGGAACTATTCAGCGAAGGTTTGAGCAAAATCAAATTAAACATAAGAAAGTTATGAATTTTTAAAGTTGTCATCAGTGAAAGACAAATTGGCAACAATGGGGCGTATCTTGCGAGGTCCTCTTCAATTTGCTCTGTAGTTGAATGCCTGGACTGTTTCCATGTTGAGCGCCCAAACTGTTGAGCAAATAACACACCCTGAACACTAAAACGGAGATATGTACTTTCATTCATTTTTTGATGGGTGTATTTGGAGACATTGCATTCTGTCTGGGATGCATGTAAGGGAGGGGGAAAAATGATGATTGAAGATTATTTTTGTTATTACTAAAAACGGACAGAATCTTGACTAGTATGTCTGTTAGATGGATTCTTTTGAATGCGCCTTTGAATTAGGCCAAAAAACAAAGAAGAAGTGTTTCTCGTCCCCGCCCGGCTCCTTTTTGGCAGCCGCCTCCTTTTATTACTATTTACTATTCAGAAGAAAAAAAGCACCCCCCCCCCCAAAAAAAAAGTCTGTGATATACATTTTGTTTAAATAGCTTCAAAAGTGATACAAATCATATGTCATACATTGCATCTCATTGTATACACACATAGCACAATATCTGTGAATAAATAGGCTGGGCCAGCTATAATTAGCATGGAAGCCATCTTGAAAAATAGTTGCAAAAAATTGCAAAATAGTATTAAAAAGTAATGCCCTGCCACCTCCTTTTTTTTTAAAAGTCTGGATGATAAACATGTTATTTTCATTATTGTTGAATTGTTCTATGTATTAGATTAGAAACCATGAGGAAGTAGTTATCCAAGGTGTTTGGGACATCAAGATTATTAATAAAAACAAACACCGATTGGAAATATATGATTATTCAGATAAAGTTGGCAGTTTTTGCCAAGTACTGTTTTGACAGAACCTTTTCAGATAACAAAAAATAATGCAGCATACATCAATGGTGTTTTTTATACTTTATCCTGAAAGTTCCTAATGGATTTGTGGGTGGTTATTCTGTATGAACAAATTTTGTTTCAAGAAAAGAAATGATCCCATGAAAAAGAAAAGCATGAATTGTGTTCATACATGAGTACATGATGACTATTACAAATTAAAAATAAACATCTTTTGTGGCTATGTTCTGATGTTCCCACATGGAGATAAAAGGTATTGCTAGAAAAGGGAACCTTTTTGTTCAACTTTCCACACATAAATTTACTTAAATACAGCATTTGCATGACAGTGTAAACATTTAAAAAAATAAAAACTTTCCTTTGTCTTGAAGCAAAATGGTGGGAATAGTCAAAGGGTATTATAGCCAGATATGAAATGATGGTAATAAATCGGACAAGGATATAAAATTGATGATCTGTTATTGTAAAGATGGCATAAGTATCCTGTTACGAAATATGATTATGATGTGCTTGTTTTAACAATAGCCAAAGGGGAAGGAAAAAGCCGTTGTTAGTATTGGAACCTCTCTCTCATAGTTGATAATGCTCTGGACTTGATTGCGTTTACTTGTGTGTATGGTGCAGTACAGTCCGATGGTGCAGATATCAAGGATTGAATGAACGAAGCAACATGAGTTGCCATCTTGCTGCTCCGAAGGGGGCTAAGGAGGAAGATGTCGCGGATAGAATCGGGAGAAGAGTTCCAGAATTTTGTGGGAAAACCAAAGGGTAAAATTTGTTAACATTAATTGTGAAGTTAAAATGAAATTTGTATTAGATATTTTAAATGTACATACTAGTTGTAAGTCACAGGTGTTGGTGTACATTGCATACTATACATTGGCAAGTAGTTTGAAAGTGAGTTCATCATTCACAGGCCGTGAGACCGGCGGGTCACAAGACCGATAGTGTTGGTCTTGATGGCCTTTCTAAAAGTTACCAGAGCATTTGTGAGACTTTAAGCCCTGTGAGACCGACCGACAGGACTCATGGTTATGAAATTTTTCTCAAGATTACTCAAAGTTATAAACCATGAGAGATCTTTGGGTTAGCGCAATTACTACGAGCCATGAGGGGTCCTCACTCAATGGTGCCGTGTGGACACATTGAACTTCGAGGTTATGCCAGCTTAAAGCGACTGCTTGCCCGGCTCGTTTAAAACTTTGAATACTTTTTGTTTGGTCCAGAGCTAATGGCTTTTAATGTGAATGGGGTAGTTGGACAACTGCCTGTATGCCTGCAATCTAGTTCAATTTGATATTGGTGTTGCATATTAGACATTCTTGATTTTAATGTAATGCTGCAGCATGAGTTGGAACATGAAACTGATTGAATCACCGTTATATACCCTTGTCACACCAGATGAGTCTTCATTATAGCTGGAGCTGAAAATCGCGTTTAATTGCCTCTTTATATCGGATCGAGATTGATCTGCAGGACGAGTTTGGCGCATGTGCACTTCAGCCAGGTGGAGCGTGTGGTTTCAATTGCTTACCTGTGCTCTATCATAATAAAATCTTTGAAAACACATGCATGCCATGCTCTGGCACGAAGGGGGGGGGGGGGGGGAGAGAGACCGGGAGACCGAAGGCCCCACACAAGGAAGTATGCGCAATGTGCTCATGCAGCTGATCGAAAAATGTTAACAAAAAAACAGATATATTCCCCTATTTTTATGCCTTCGCTCATCCCGAACCATGAGCAATTGAATATCTACTGCATGGTTATCTGGGATTTTTTTTCACAAACAGTGTCAGTATAGGCCTGTCCTCATCAGCAAGAGTTTGCCAAATAACCTGCTATTTTCAGACTCAGGATATTATCCCGAAGCTCAATATTGCGTTTTCACCAGACTGATACGCTCATCACAAACTGGCTTGGACAGGCGCAAAATTAGCCCCCTATTTCCCAAATAGCGGGATATTTTGGAAACATGACCAAATATCCCGCTAATTGCAACTGCGGGCTGACGTAAATGCAAAATAACTGGCTAATTTGCAATCAAGATAGTTAAAATAGCGGGTTATTTGGCAAACTTGAGCTGATGAAGAGAGACCTCATGAGATATTGAAAATTCACTGCACATTCATCTGGTACTTTTCCTCAAAGCATAATATATGCTGATTTTTTTTACGGTTGGCTCACAACCCTTCATAAAAATAGTAACATAGTGAGTACAGTGTAGGAACTTACAACTGATCAAACGTTTCAAACAAAAATGTTCAGTCAGTATGAATAGGGTAGAGTGTGACTAGTTCCGTGGAGTTGTTATTGCCAACTTGCCAAGTGCATTTAATCTCTGGCGCTTTAATGATTTGTCATGAAAAGTGGATGTCAATCTGGCTCAGAGTCATCTGCACAGGTGCAATTGCCGAAAGCCTACCAAATTTGTGATCCCTGCATTACAGGGCAATTAAATGTATAATTTCCCCAATATTTCCCTGCCTTTTGATACAATATATACCAGTACTGTATATACATGTACATGTAGGTACATTTCATATACAGTTCTGACAGGAGAAACACGCAAGTAATGATAACTTCAACATTTTAGTTTGCCATAAATGTTTCCAAGGCTTGGATTGGATCTTATAATGTTCCTGTGACTTTGAAATATTTATAGGAATAAAATATATGTTTCATATTTATTATTGAGTTCTGTGGAAATATTCAGAACAGTAAGTTTGACCATTTGTGATACCACAACCTTCTTAGGTTTTGAAGTTTGAACTAAAGGTCATAAGACCTAGGAACAAGGATATATGAAACTTGATTTCAGGGGACATGTTACAGTTGAAAGTCCCACAGAAAGGCCAGGTATTGATGGATGCTTCATTATCCTTGTGCAAATGTCACCTTCAGCTGACTGTGTTATGATACTTCCTCCTCTAATTCTTGAACCTTGTTTGTCGTTTCAGATACCGTGTATGATCTGACCATCTTGTACATGTCAGACGTCACCAACTGGTGCGAGTACCTCTTTGACATCTTCAACCCCTTTGAGGTCTACCAGCAGTCGGAGGAGATCACGACGTTCCCCACTCACGAAAGCACCATCCACCACATCAAGAGCTCCCGCGTTCAGGTCCTCATCATCTCCCCGAAGTTCATCGAGACCGCTACCGCTCAGATCAGGGAGATCACAGGAAAGAATTCTGTCGTCGGACTCCTGTGCGGCGTGGAGAAGGAGGAGTTGGTCAAACTCCAGGACAGGATACCCGACTATGTGAGCTGGCACCTCGTGGATGCTAAGGATGGACCGCGGTGCATCACGGGCACGACATTAGACATTGTGGATGAAATGATCAAACTTGCAGATCAGCAAGCCCCCCCGGACATGAACGTAACGGATGATGTTTATTTATCAATGACGGGGAATACATGTAGAGTGCAAGAACCGCAGAGCAATTACATGCAAATGGGTACCGGTAAGTGTTCGTTCGTTGCCAAGCTGAGGATCAAGGATCAAACGTGTTCAGTCAACTATGTTATGGAAAACTACCCCTATTTTTTACAAGTCCATGATCGTTCCAGAAGAAATACTTTAGGAATACCACCGCATAACCCTCATTTTTTTAATAGCTCTTTGTCAAAATGCTGCAATTTTTTTCGTTTATTATTGGGAGACCAGCACAGTATCGCACCATATTCCAACTGACAATTCAGTTTGTAACAGTAGAAAATTGCTTTAATACGATATACTTTTTAATAGAGCCGAAGACAAAGTGAAAGGTAGCATGTAGGCAGTTTGCTAGCTCGGTAATTACTACAGCTCCGGCCTGGCCGAGACCGGACGGCTCGCACACGTACACAGCTGCGTGAAATGGACCTGAAGTGTCAAAGGCACCAAGCTATCTCAGAGTGCATTTGAAATCGGGACATTAAATTTACATCGAGACATTTTGGGTATTGGTGATAGCGAGTATCACATGTATATTTGTTTAGTTCCACCTTGTACGATAATTGTCACCTTTAAAGCCCCACTGCACTACTAATAGCTACTTGCGTCCTCTATATAGCAAACAATGTCTAAGCGGTGACCGTTGGTCGCCAATGATCCTCTTTTTCTTATGTTAATTGAGAGCTGCTTTGATGAGAAAACCACCAGTCAGTGACCCTGCAGGGAGGTCTGACCAAACTAGTGCAGATGGGCTTTAAGTCTCATTTAAAATAAATGGCAGAGAAGTGTGAGACTCTTTTTAAACTGGCTTTGCAATCATCTCCCCTTTTCTGCAGGTCCTGCAGATAAGCAAGAGGATCTGTACCAATTAATGAGTGGTAAGAACAAACATTTTCATAAATTTCATTTACATCGGAACAGTTAATTTACTTGTTTTTATGCAAATTTTTAAAGGAAAAAAAGGGTGATTGGGTGTTTTTCCTAGGAGCTGTATTTGGCTACAAGTATTTGGCTACAACCATCAAGACTGACAGCCCATGAGACATACCTGTACACCTGTAGTCCCAATATCTTTGGGTCCCATGAGTGCACAAGACCGACATTGTCTGTAGACCGACGGCCCATGAGACGATCCTTTTCGGTCTTGTGTGCTGGCCTTCTCGCAACTTTTCATAGGGTTAGCTAGAGTGACAATCCATGAGATCAACACTTTCTTATCTTTTTTTGTTGTTGCATACATGTATATTTGTTTTGCCGTCTGGTGGACTGTCCTTCTTGTGAACATTTTGGAACTTTCTTATTCTAGAACTTTATTACCATATCTTATAAATGTATTATATTTGTTTGGTTGGTCCCATGGGCTTTCAGTCTAGTGTGCACCTTCTGGAATGGTCACCCGTCGGTCTACTTTGATGACCTCTATTAAGTCACACTGGGCCTGTCCTCATCAACTCCAGTTTGCCAAATAACCCGCTATTTTAACAATCCCGATATTTGGCCAGTTAATTTGCGTCTTCATCAGCCCGCAGTTGCATTTAGCGGCATATCAGGTCAAGAAAATATCCAGAGAAATATTGGTCTTGTTTCCAAAATATCCCGCAAATTGGGAAATAGCGGGCTTATTTGCGCCCGTCCGAGCTAGTTTGTGATGAGCGTGTCGGTCTGGTGAAGACGTAATTTCGAGCTTTGGGATAATATCCCGAGTCTGAAAATGGCGGGCTATTTGGCAATCTCGAGCTGATGAGGACAAACCTATAATTAATACACCCCTTTGAGTTAAAGTTTAATGATATTTAATGATAATTTGTTCTTGCTTATCTTTTAACACCCGTCATCACCCCCACCCCTCCATGCCCCCCTCTCTGCATCTTACTGCATGCACCTACCCCCTCTATTGCACGCAGAAGGAAAGGCAGTCCAGGAAGAGGAGTCTAATTACTTAACAATGAATGGTATGGTTTTCATTTTTCACTTTCTCGCCCTTTTTAATACTTATATATTTTCTATTTCCAACTTGAAATATCTCTATATACATATGTGTCTTTTCTTTGAATGTCAGTGTCGTTTGTTTCCATTTTATTATTTAATTCTCTGGAGATTCCTATCAGTTGTTGATCAAAGGAAAATATGTATTTTTTATTTGAGGGTGTGTATGTGTGTGTATGCATGTGTTAAGATAAAACAATACCAGTAGTTTACAAAATTTGTGTAAATCAGTCTGCAGGTGTAATGTCATAACATTGTTTTTTTTTAGGGGGGAGAAAGAGAGAGACAGAGAGAGACAGAGAGAGAGAGAGAGATGTTTGTGATTTTTATTTTCTAATCTCAAATTTCTCAACAGAGTATATTACGTGCACACGTCATTGTCATTTTAAGTATATGTCCGTGAAGCCTCAAAGTTTTAAATAATGACCCACCGACAACAACCCCGGTTCTTAATAACTTAATATTTGACAGACTACATGTACTTTGTAAATATATTTATACTAATTTAAATGAATTGGAATTGATTGGAATTGAATTATTTCAGTTCAAGAGGAGGAGCTTTATTTGGATATGGAGTTACCTCCAGGTGAGAATTTGTCCATTTGGATAATTTGAAGCCGAAAAGGGTGCTGCATGACTTGTATTATTTTTTACATCTTATAATCATTTTTTTTCATCTTATAATCATTTTTTTTTCATCTTATAATCATTTTTTTCATCTTACATTGGTGTATATCATTTTTTTTTACAGCTTACATGTTTGGCTCTAAGCAGACAATTTATTTAAAGTTGAATCGAAAAGATTCTGAAAAAATTCTCTAGATATGTTTATGCTGTCATGTTATGTTTCTTTACTTGTTTCTGAATGTTCAATTCATGATATTGAATGTTATCACATATACTTTTTATTGTGGTAAATAAATGATCTGTCTAAAGGAATAACAAAAATCCTTGTCAGTCACTCACTAAAGCAGATTAAAAGCTAATTTTCCTCACCCCTCCAAATTACGGGTCAACAGGGGTCAGATTTGCTGCAGTTACAGTGACGACGTAACACATGGACCAGATCAGCTAACCTACATATAGCTGAGGTGATGAACTGTGCTTCCAAAGTGAAAGTTATTGTGAATATAATTATGCATACTCCACATCAGATGATGTCATGAAGTCGATAGTTAGTTGTTTTTTTTGACAACTTCCAATTTTCAAGCTTTTAGATTTCAAGTTTTCAGAGAGCTATTAAAACTCTGACAGACACTAAAAAAGCATATAATTGGTATTACTGTAATATATAACTCATAAGCTTTCCGTTGATATACAATTAATCTGTTTCATTTCTCACTTATGACAGGATCTT
This sequence comes from Strongylocentrotus droebachiensis, assembly GCA_035222895.1. Classification (NCBI taxonomy): domain Eukaryota; kingdom Metazoa; phylum Echinodermata; class Echinoidea; order Camarodonta; family Strongylocentrotidae; genus Strongylocentrotus; species Strongylocentrotus droebachiensis. The sequence goes on along the minus strand of JAVYIG010004290.1, from coordinate 157,344 downwards.
TAATGTTAGGCGTGGGGGTGAAGTTCAGCATTTATTTTGGTAGTGTAGGAAAGTGATGCAGAGAAATTGTTACCAGAGCATATATGCTCATTTATATACAACTATTCTTTTTTTGTTGTTGCTCTGTTTCTTGTTGTTGTTGTTTTAATATATACATGTATATATATTTTTTTGTTGCTCTGGTGGTCCCCTCCTAACAAGCCCTTGAGACTTTTTTGGGGGACACCCTTTTTTTAATTTCTTTGTATATATTTGTATTACTAGCTCATATATGTATTACCTGTTATCAAATATATTGATGTAAACATGAAATTATGCATGACATACTGTTAAATTGTTTGTTTTTTAATTGTAAATATTGGAAGAAATAAATAAGACCTATATATATGCTCTCTCGAGCAATCAATCATAGAACCTTCATTTACAAAATATGGCGATCAAGCTTTCTCAGTAAATGCTCTATCCTTTGGAATAAATTACCAGCGCACTTTCATAATATTCATTCTCTTGACCAATTCATGTCCTTGCTGAAAACGCATCTTTTTAATTCATGAATGATATTCTGCAGTTGTGAGTCGGTCGAAGGAGGTGCACACCGTCTTATTTCTTGTTTGTTCGATCTTATGTTTGATCCTATGTTTGACCTCATGTATGTTTGATCTCACTCTTATTTTTAGTATTATATATGCATGATTTATTGAATAAAGAACAGATGTACATGTATAAGTTGTGTGTTTATTATAAGTTTTGGTAGATAATATTTTTAGTCAGACTATGGTGCGCTTAGAGACGCCTGTATTAAGCGCCTAATAAATATTGTGTATTATTATTATTTATTTGAATTAAAAATTAAATAAAATATTAATTGGGCTTTGGCTTCTTTTAGCTCCACCAGCGGATGATGAACTCTACTTGGATATGGGTTTGCCCCCAGGTAAGAAAAAGGCAGAGGGGGACAAGAATTAACAAATGTGTGTATCAGCCGTAAATAAATTTAGTTTAAATAGTTTCTAGGATTTACACATGTAGGAGAAGAATTAACAAATTTGTGTGTACAAGCCATAGATAAATTTAGTTTAATTGGTATCTAGAACTTACACATGTAGGAGAAGAATTAACTAATTTGTGTACAAGCCATAGATAAATTTAGTTTAAATAGTTTCTAGGATTTACACATGTAGGAGAAGAATTAACAAATTTGTGTGTACAAGCCATAGATAAATTTAGTTTAATTGGTATCTAGAACTTACACATGTAGGAGAAGAATTAACTAATTTGTGTACAAGCCATAGATAAATTTAGTTTAATTGGTATCTAGAACTTACACATGTAGGAGAAGAATTAACTAATTTGTGTACAAGCCATAGATAAATTTAGTTTAATTGGTATCTAGAACTTACACATGTAGGGGAAGAATTAACAAATTTGTGTGTACAAGCCGTAGATGAATTTTGTTTAATTGGTATCTAGAACTTTAGACACATGTAGTGTATATTTTGTTTAATTGGTATAATAGTTTTCATAAATTTAGTTTAATTGGTATCTAGGACTTACACATGTAGCATGTAAACTTTTCCAGGGATTCTGGTTTATGACCGTGTTCAAACCTGAAGGAAATAGAAGATTAAAAGTCTCATTTTCTTATTTCTGATAATGTTATATAATGGCTGGTAAAGAAAATGCTTTATGCAATTAAGTTATGGCTATTTATTGGCAGCTTTCAGCCATTATTGCAGGAGAAAAAAGGGGATCAAGCGATTCTTAAATTGTTGAAAAACTTTGTCCTTTCTGCAGGGAAAAAATTGCTTTAAAAATTTTGGGGGCTACTTTTCAAGCTTGCTTGCATTTAAATAACACTCTTTAATTTGTTTTGCATTGAACTCTATGTAAAATTTGGGGGCTCTGTTATGGCTTTCGGGGGCTCTTTTGGGCATTTCGGGGGCTAATTTGCCCCGAGCCTCATGTATTTTTTCCCTGCCTTTCTGTTGGAAATGAAATAAATATGAATATATATATATTAGGCTTGGGAGCGAGCGCCGAGTACCCGACTCTAACCGATTCTGAAATCCAGAGCCGAGGAGTCGACTCCAATCTCTAGAGAGTCGATTACTCGAGCACGTCGGTTACGAGAAAAGGAGTCTCGGTTCCAAGATAAGAGTCGACTCCACAGCACAGAGAATGAACAAAATCAGCTCTGTTAAAGCAGAATGCATGCAAGCGATGGGCGCACTAGCAGCATGCCATTTTGATACACACATGTGTGTGTGTACCTCCTTCGATACAGTCCCTGGTAGTACTGTGCTCACTGCCCCCCCCCCCCCCCCAGCTGAACGTTTGACCTTTGGTGAATGGCAAGAGTGTTGGAACAATGGCCCCATTTTCTCACCTATTGGAGCCTGTGTGATACTGATCAACAAGTTGATTCATGTTTTCTCTCGTGCGCAAACTGATTTATGTGATTTGTGTTTACACTCTCTCTCTATCCCTAGTCTCCCCTTCCCCTAGACATCAGACGTTTAGTTTTCTTCCTCAAATAAACTAAATCACACAACTCACAATTTCCTCCTCCTTTCTCTCCCTTGAATTCTCCTCATCAGGTTTTTTTCTTCTTAAAAATAAGTTTGACAGGTCTACAATTTACATGTACATTCCCCCACCCCCTTTCTCTTGTCCTTCAGTTATTTTTTTTTTCCTCACAAGAATAAATGTGGCAGGTCAACATCTCCCTTTCTCCCTTTCTCTACCCCTCTCGCATCTCCTTCTGTTATTATTTTTGTCTCAAGAATAAGTTTTGCAGATCTACATCTCTCTGTCTTGTGTTCTTTTGGGGGTATTTAAACAAGAATAAAGTCAGGCAAGCCAAGTGTCCCCTCTCGCTGTGGCATTAGCGCCATCTCTAATAGTGGCTGAAAATGCAGACTAGTTATTCAGAAACTACGATCTAGCGCTGTTATCTGTTGTTTAGAAAGCACGTGGTTAACCATGGGAATGGAGTGCCACGCGCTGGAGCTGGGGTCATTAAAGTGCTTGTGTGGCATTGGGCGGGCAGCCATGTGAGCATGAGTTATTTACACTTAGCTCTTAATTAGTCTTAGATAAAGATAGGTCCCTGGGAGGAGAGCCAGCGGGCCAGGCATGTTTCGGATATATTTCATTTATTTTAGGCAGGGAATCAGAATCTTTAGTTATACATGACGACTTCTTACTCTGATAATGGATTGTTTACCCTATTTTTAGTGGAAATAATTGTTCTGCATATCTTACATTTTAGCAGTGTAAGTACGAGTTGATTATTCCATCATTCTACGTTGAAGTTTAGAATTTAAAATAGACCTAACATGTTTTTGTTTGTTTACATTAATTGTTGCCAAGTTGCCATGAGTTATTAAATAATTAATTACTTTATTAGCAGTGGTCATGTTTTTTCTCGATTTGATTGAAAGTAGTAAAATAAATCATTTCATAAAGGTCTGCACTTTTTTATTGTTTGCATGAAATTGTATAGATATCATGAGACGAAACAGATATAAACACAACACCAATTTTACACACACAAGTCACACATACAGTCATACTTTTGATACTCATTTTTCAAAGTAAAGTTTTCCAAAAAAATATCACAGAAAATCGTCTGTTGCTATCAGTGCCACTGCTGAGTGGAGCCGACATGCACAGTACATAACGTACAGTGTGTAAACACCTCCCTGGTGTGTGTGTGTGGCCTTGCCTTGACAGCATTGTGGCTTTATTACATGTACTGTATCTGGCAGCCAGCGGGAGTCGATTCCACTTGGAACCGAGGCCGAGAGTGGGAACCGGAGTCGGTTCTCATCAACAAGGGAACCGCCCAAGCCTAATATATATATATATATATATATATATATATATATAATGACATGAGATTGTCATTGTTATCATCACTGATTGTACAGCAGTCTCTGCATAAGAGGATAAATACCACAGGGCTACTTCTGTTAATGGGATAGGATTAGAAAAACATCTTTTATTTGTTTCATAAAAACTTTCCCCAATTAATGGGGGGTACTGCTCTTAGGTGAACAATGCTTTATCCATCCTTATCAATCGAATAGGGCGTAGAATTTGTTACAAAAATGATTCAACCGGTTTGAATAACCGTATGTGTCTGTTGAAAGTTTTAAACTAAAACCAAAGAAAAAAGAGTATGGGTCCAACTAATGATACTTGTGGAACACCAACTCAAAATGCCTACAAAAGCCAACAAGTTTCCAGATAGGCCTTTGATGGTAAAATTACCTATTAATAATTGAATGGTCATTTATGAGTATGAATTTCATATGTAAAAGAAATGTTGCAAAACAACTGATTGAACTTTACCATTTACAATTATTTACAACTACTCATCTATGTGTAGCACAACAGCAGAAAGACGAGGATATTTATTTGGAAATGGATGGTAAGATGGAATTAAGTGACAGATAATTACTCTAACATGTCATTCACAACATTTAAAAAAAATGCTGCTCCTGCTGTATATGCAAAAACTTAAAACAATATTTATCCATAAAAGCATGCAAACATGTTGGTAATTAAAAATAAGCTACATCAGAAGAAACCATTGCAACATTTGGTTTGTATTATGAGCAATGCAGAATTCTAGTACAAGAATGGTGATTTATTCATTGAATTCAATTCTAATTAAGTTTACAGCGAAGATAGTCATCGATTAGGGTTTACCTATCACCCAACAATATTTATCTCTTTATTTTAGGGTTGAACATATAAGGTGATATGAGCTCTAAATACTAATTCTCATATGAGTTATTGCAAATCAAGATGCACTCTAAAATAGCATAAATTAACAACTTGTGAGCAGGCTAATTGACACGTCCGTATGCGCTCACATAAAGTTTTGTAGGAGTGACAATATCTTGCTATTAATCAACTTAATTGAATAATATGACCTAAAGATTTCAATTTTCACAAAGCCAAGGCTTCATGGGCCTCAACAAGTCATGGTCTGTTTTATCATGTTAGCAGCCAATTTCTTATAATTAATTAAATTTTGTTTGGTTATGTTCATGATTTGTTTTGCTTACCTTCTTAAATTCAAACATACTAACTGTACTATATCATTTTTTTAATACATTTTTAAAGTCAGCAAGATTATTGTGAAAGCGACAATGATATGAAATGATATGCTATTAATCATCAACATCATCATGATTAAAATCATAGTATATACAACATTAGGACAATTTTAATTACAGTTACAAACAATATATCTCATTAACATAATTATCTCCAAAAAGTTTCCTTTAGTAGAATACGTTTAAATACCTGTGTGAACTGAGGTTGGGTCGTGAGCCCAACGCTCAACCCTCGTAAGCTGATGTGAAAAAGTGTTTTATCAAGTTATGTTTTGTTTTGTTTTACCTGACTGCTAATATTTTTTTTATCAAGGATGTGCGAGTTTTTAATATTTTGTCCATCAACATATTTTCGCCAAAGTGGTACCATTATATTCTTACATCTAGCTATTAACCTGTCTCTTTTTGTTACTTAGGGTGTAAAAATAGAAAATATGATATTTTAAACATAAATTATGTCAAGTTAAAACATGTATCACTGAATTTGCACATTGTAAAGTTGAGGGATGTCAAATTTAGTTGGAGTAAGTTTTTATGAAATCTCTTCAATACTTTTCTTGAAATGATATGTTGAATTTGCACTAAGATTTCTGACAAAATGAGGCTGTAAAAACTGTACCATGACCATCATTTTTAATTACAATTTTGGTACTCATGATTTACAATTACTGACTAGGTTTTATAGCATTGATTTGTCCAAAACTTCGTCAAAAATTAAAATAACTTTCTTAACAAAAATAGGCCTATTTGAGAGATGGAATGAAGCTTCCACCAAATATATTGATCTCCTGAATTTAACATGGCAAATTTTATTCTGATACATCTTTCAAATTTTTTTCATAAAGAATGAAGGAGGATAAATAGAGCAGTATGGAGATATATATAAATTAATTTTGTTCATCAATTGGGCATGCCATCTTGCAATGTATTAAGTTATTCAGTTGCTGTATTAGAGGTGAAATTGATTTTCATCATGACTTATACTAAAATTATCATTCGTCTGCAAGGGAATTTTGGGGTATTTATTGCAGCCAGCCTTTCCATTTCTTTATGGGCAACTCAATATGTCTTTCATTCTAATAATGTTTTTCATCATTATACATGTAGGTATATTTTGTATAGCCAAAAAAGTTATATACTAAGCTGCATAATTTTTTTTTTTTTTACCATTACCTTAAGTTTATGAAGTATCTGCTTTTACATGCAGTTGTCTCATTGTCATTACGGTGTCATGTAACGTTTATTGAAGATGGTATTTTAATGTAGTATTGTATTTGTTTTTAGATATGGATAGATTATATTGCTTAAAATAGGGTTTTGTTGTTAACTTTGTATATAGATACATGTAAGCTAATATGCATGGAAAAGTATACTACTTAAAAAAAAAAAAACCCAGCTAATTCTTTAAACAGCGACTGCTTTTGCAGCTAGAACTACATGAAATAATAATGGCTGTATTTTCATGTGCATAAAATTACTACACATTCAACCTGTGGTGCAAATGAAAATGACCTTTTGGTTAATAGTATATTTCCCTTAATACTTGTCTTTTTTTTTCTTCTTCAGGGTACCTGGCTTTTAGTCTATGTGTTATCATATGATAAAATCATGTATATATATATACATATCATATATATATAAAATAAAAGAAGTCAAATATTGCTTATGATGCTATTGGTATTATTATCATTTCATTATTATTTTGTTTCATTTTTCTTGGGGGGGGGATCTGAATCTGTTCTGTTCCCGGTCCTCGTGAGAGAGAGAGAGAGAGAGAGAGAGAGAGAGAGAGTGTATTTAGTATTTTCTGGAGATGAGTCCCATCTCTTTTCACTTGTAGAGAGGGGCCACATATATATTTCCTGTTGGATTGCATCTCAGAATCTGGTGTTTGTTTTTTTTTTGCTTATTGTGATGTTATGCAATAGAAGAGAGCCTTTTAAACAAATCAATATCTTTTGTTTGCTAACAAGCTTCTTTACCCCTTTTGAAATATAATTTATTATTATTACAACTGTTGATATCAAAGACACTGTGCATGACAAGCTGGTTCCCAAGTAATATCTCTTGCTTGAGGTGTGAATACCTATACTTATGATTACCGGTATTTACTAACCATCATTTTAATTATTATTTTTTTAAATACTTCTTTATTTTTGTTCAGCTCAAGGATATAGCATGTATACAAAACTTCATATGCTACAAACTAATCGATTGAAACTTTTTTTCTCTTCACATTTTATATTTTATGTATAACTATTTACTGTTCTGTGTTAAATGTGAGATGTGAATGTATTGTTTCTAATGGTTTAATTATGTTCTGCATTTATGGAGACGTAGACAAGATTCACTATTCTTTTTCTCAAAATGAAATTTGAGGAACGTGAGAAAGAAGTATGAACGGGAACTTGATTTGTGTGTGGGTGTGTGGGTGGGTGTGGGTGTGTTTGTTATGTTTGTGAGAGAAAGAGGGGGGGGTAATAGGGTGGAATTCACAATTAACAGCAATAAAGAAGAGGAGGGGGAGGAGGAGGAGGAGGAGGAGGAGGAGGAGGAGGAGGGGGGAGGGGAGGGGAGGGGAGGGGGAGGGGGAGGGGGAGGGGGAGGGGGAGGGGGAGGGGGAGGGGAGGGGGAGGGGGAGGGGGAGGGGGAGGGGGAGGGGGAGGGGGAGGGGGAGGGGGAGGGGGAGGAGGAGGAGGAGGAGGAGGAGGAGGAGGAGGAGGAGGAGGAGGAGGAGGAGGAGGAGGAGGAGGAGGAGGAGGAGGAGGAGGAGGAGGAGGAGGAGGAGGAGGAGGAGGAAAGAAGAGGGGAGGAGGAAGGGGATGGGAAGAAGAATAAGAAGGAAAAGATTAAAGAAGAAGAGGACACACAGAAGTGCATAGGATGGAGAGAAAAGCAAACAGCAGGAGAAAGAGGGTTAGATGCTAACATTTCTTTTGTGCAGAAGTCATTGCTGTGGTCGTAGACTCCAAATAAGAAACATAAACATACATTTTGCATGTATTTTTCTTTGACAATTTATGATTTTTGCATGTTATTTCCTTGAAATAGATCCTCGATCGTGCAATGATGATACCTATGACTGCCCAGGTGAGCATGACTAAATTTCTTTTTAGAGATGAACTACATATAATTTATATCTATGTTTATGAAATTCATAATTAATTCTCAATTACTTTAATATTTCATTCTAAAATGACATTGTCACATAAAGCACCACATTTAAAATGCAAGTTGTGTACATACCTAGTTAGCAGATATGGGCTCTATTTTCCATTTAACGTAATTTCAAAAAGTCTAAAAGGGGAAGTCCACCCTGATATTAAGCTGGTATTAAAGGTAAAAACCAGTATTGGAAACACCTCAATTTCAAAAAATGAAATGAAAGCTCTTTATTACCAATCATGTGAAAGAATATGTTTTGACTAATACATGATGATAAAAAAATTGCCGGGAAACCGCCTACTAATTGATATATTTGGTAAATTAGTTTATCTATTGGACTGTGAGAGATAAATGCATGTGTCACGCACGTGTGTGTAGTCCCATATACATCTTTCTGTGTACAGTGCTTGTAACTTTACGAAGACTGGGCCAAATTTCTTATCATTTTGATGATTCCAGAACCTTGCAGTCACACCATTACTTCTGTGCTAGATGATCAACCTTTTCTGATCGATTCCACAACGTTTCTTTCACAATGCAATCGCATGACCATAACTGGTCTTTATCTTTAATGAAAGCAGAAAAACAAGCAAAACACATGAGTGAAAGTTTGAGCGATTTCCGATTTCCGATTACAAATAGGAAAGTTATGAAATTTTGAAGTTGTCCTCAGGAAAACACAAATTGGCAAAACTTCGACATATCTTGGGAGGTCTTCTTCAACTTGCGAGAGAAAGAGAGAGAGAGAGAGAGAGAGAGGGGGCAGGGCAGGGGGGAAGAGAAAGGCAGAGATGGAAATGGGGAAAAGAATGTGTGAAAAAGTTGACAAAACTCCTTTTCTAGACCCATCATCATAAGTTTCGCCCTTCTCCCACACTTCTTCCACACTTCTTCCACACTTCTTCCACCTACATTTAGTAAATCCATTTTAATCATCATTTTCATATAAATATGTATTTTTTTTCTCTTTGTTTACTTTGATTTATTCTATTTTTTTATTCATATGTACTTCCTTGTTTTTTTAACCAGCATGTTTATGATTTTGTTTTGTTCTGTATTTTCTTAAACTTAAATGCAGTTTCAGATTTTGGTTCACAGGACACGTATGATTTCACAGATATTGGTAAGCTTATATTGAGTGCTCGGACTCTCAAATGTATGACATTTCTCCTATAACCATACACTGTATAATTATAAATATATATATTATTGTATTCTTGTAATTTATTGTTGTTTCCGTTACACAATAAATACCATATCAAATCCATTTTTTCCATTTTCCATGGCCTGTTGTCTTTTAAGTTGTAAAATTGTATCAATATTGTGCTCTACACTGTACCTCTGCGTCCATTCAGTACCCGTGTAAAGTCAGACCTGTCTTAGTAGCCACCTCTCTATAAAGGCCACCTGTCTATAGTTAGTGGTGATGCTTGCAATTTGTCTCCCTTGAGAAAGAAACATGGTTGTTGAACCTGTCTTCAAAGGCTACCTGTACCTGTCTACACCGGCCATGCATTTTATATCCTGTAAGAAAGAAATGTGTGTTGTAAAACCTGCCAACAAAGGCCACCTGTCTACATGGGCCGCTGTCTATTTCCCTTGGGTGGCCTTGGAAGATAGGGTTGACTGTACTAGTTCAGAATCTGGCCAATTTAATTTTAACAATCTCCACCAAGCTCAAGTTTGCTTCATTTTGTATTTCCTTTTTTTGTTGACCCGCACATTTATGATTTTGTTTTGTTTTGTATTAAAAAAAAATTAAATGCACTTTTTGATTTAGGTCAACAGAATACGTATGAGTGCACAGAAATTGGTGAGCTTAAATACCGAGTGCCCGGACTCTCAAATGTGCAACATTTCTCCTATAACCTGTCTAAAAAACCTGTCTAAAAAACGCTACTTGTCTTTAGTGGCCATGCATGCATTTTGTCTCCCTTATTAAAAAAATGTGTGTTGCAGAACCTGTCTCCAAAGGCTACCTGTCTATAGTGGCCATGCAGTTGATATCCCTCAAGAAAGAAATGTGTGATGCAGAACCTGTCTAGAAAGGCCCCCTGTCTATAGTGGCCATGCAGTTGATATCCCTCAAGAAAAAAATGCGTGTTGCAGGACCTGTCTCCAAAGGCTACCTGTCTATAGTGGCCATGCAGTTGATATCCCTCAAGAAAGAAATGTGTGTTGCAGAACCTGTCTAGAAAGGCCTCCTGTCTATAGTGGCCATGCAGTTGATATCCCTCAAGAAAAAAATGTGTGTTGCAGAACCTGTCTAGAAAGACCCCCTGTCTATAGTGGCTGCTGTCTTTTTCCCTTAGGTTTGACTGTACTAGTTCAGAATCTGGCCAATTTAATTTTAACAATCTCCACCAATACAACGCGATTTCCCCCTCCTTGCTCTTGCCGAAGGGCTTTTTTTTTTAAGGGCATTTTTTTCCAGAGTAATCCTTTGCAGGATACAATGCTATAGTTTGATGTTCTTCCTAACTAACATACAGAGATTTGAAAGCTCATACATTTTTTTTTCATCTTTACAAGAACTATCATGTATATATGATTAATCAGTTTAATCATGGCCATCACAAGAAATGGGTTATAGATGTAGACAAATGCTCATGTACCCTTTACAACTCTTTTCATTTACCGGGTATGTTATTATCAAAGAAGAAAAAAAGCCAGTCAGTCACTCAATAGTGTCTGACAGTGAAGTCTAGCAAGTAAACGGGTTTCCTTGCATAATTTGAATATGAGGACACTGCTAACGTTTAAATTTCACAGATAGGACATACATGGCATATTCATAATTCCTGCAAAGTTCTACAGCATTTGAGGTTGGCTAAAAAAACAACTTGATATCAGGGTGGATCTCCCCTTTAAACAACAACATCCAAAGTGCTCTTCACTAGCACTTCTAACGTCTTTGCATCTTGAAAAATGGCATATCCGGTTTATTGTTGACACTTACATGTAGGTCCGCCATTGATCAAAATGCTCATTCCAAAACGAAACTAAAACTAACCTTTTGAATTCATCGTTACTTAAGCTATAAAGCATTGTGTGAAAGCTCATAGCATTCATTCATATGTTACAACTGGACAACGAACAGGTGCACATACTATCTTCTGAGATCGACACTGTGCTTTTGAAAACGTTAATTTGTAGTGCTGCTGCTGTGTTCATGTCTAATTGTTGAACTATGGCTTTGGAAAAAAGTTTGGAATGTATTTCTAACTGTGAACCTGAGGAAAAGGGTAAGAAATCGTAGCAGTTGAAAAAATCAGCTAAGATGAGTCGACATTTTCTTTTCCAAGGCATTTATTTTGTTAGCATTACATCCTCAGTCCCTTTCTGTAGTCTTTAAAAAAAAGTATTTTATTATGGCTACCTACTCCTTTCTCGCTATATCTACTATTTCCTGCATAATTATTATGACATGTACCTGTATATTCTTGTGGTTGTACTCTTTTGTTTCTGTTTATATTGTTATTCATTATCTTCTTTTGTTGTTGTTGGTAGAACCATGTTGTTAGGATATGGCATTGGTAAAAGCATATAATGTTGCAAAATTGTTTTTGAGATTCTAATGGTATAACTCTATTATCAAATAAACATTTGCTTTACTTGTATTAAAGAGAACTGTTGCTGGGCTAGCGCCATGAGCGTCGCTGGAACATGTGTGCGCCCTATAAGTTTACACTATTATTATTATTATTATACCACTCTGATGAGTCTCAATGTTAGCTAAACTTTCATTCAAATGATATGTCAATAAAGAAGTTTTAATTAATAATCATCACTAACTTTTGCATTCTTGTAGTGTTTTTTTGTGCCATTATAGAATCTCTCAGTTTCATTCATTAACCAAAATTCCAAACAAATTTTTTTCAGAATGTTACAAAGAAGCAGTCAACATTTAATCAAGTATCAGTTTTTGTTTTCTCTCTCTTTCTATGCATACCTATGCTGTTCAAACTTATACAATGCTCTTTTACTCGGGACGACTACTTCATTACATCCATTACAATTTTTCATTTTTTATTTAATTTTTGAGCCCTCCACAGGCTATTTATAAATAATCTTCAGACAAATAAACAAAACAAATATATGTGCATGCTTAAACACATTCAAAATAACAACAATTGTAGCAACTGCCACTTTAGAGCAAAATGTCTTTCCATTCCAGATAGACATACAACATATTTCTCATCTTTATGATAATGTAAATCATTATAATAATGGTTTCCATCCTTTTTCTTTTCTTTTAATTTGTTACAGGAACGTTACCCACGAGAGGTTCACAAGTTACTGTTGTACCAGATAAAGTGAGAGCCGGGGTAAGAGTCGTTTCCATTCCTACTTTGTAATATTGTGGAAGTGTCGTGGTATAGTGGTTCATGCACTTGACTCTCAATCCAAGGGTTGAGGGTTCAAATCCCAACCAAGAGGTTCACAAGTTACTGTTGTAGTTGTACCAGATAAAATGAGAGCAGGGGTAAGAGTCGTTTCGCTTCCTACTTTGTAATATTGTGGAGTTGTCGTGGTATAGTGGTTCATTCACTTGACTCTCAATCCAAGGGTTGAGGGTTCAAATCCCAACGAGCGGTTCACAAGTTACTGTTGTACCAGATAAAGTGCGAGCAGGGGTAAGCGTCGTTTCACTTCCTACTTTGTAATATTGTGGAGGTGTCGTGGTATAGTGGTTCATTCACTTGACTCTCTATCCAAGGGTTGAGGGTTCAATTCCCAACGAGAGGTTCAAGTTACTGTTGTACCAGCTAAAGTGAGAGCAGGGGTAATAGCCGCTGCGCTTCCTAATTTGTAATAAATATTGTGGAGTTGTTGTGGTATAGTGGTTCATTCACTTGACTCTCAATCCAAGGGTTGAGGGTTCAAATCCCAGCCTGGCACTCACGTCTTAAACAAAATTTGCCACTCTCCACCCAGGTGGTAAATGGGTACCTGGTAGGATTTATTTCTTGATATGGACTGTGTGCTGATTGTGCTTATTACAGCTGCCAGAACTATAGCCTGGGTAATATTATCCAAACTTCTTTGGAAGAGCATTGGGGCGTTATATCTTAAATGTGATAGGAGCTATGTGATACAAGAATGCTTTATTAGTATTAGTTATTGTTGCTCGTGACTATGAATTTTGTCATTCATGTGAGGCTGGTATTGGAATGTTTGTATTTTGCCTTTACTTGCTTGTGTTACAAAGACAAGGTAATATATAATCCAACTTCATCTTTCCAGTATAGTCCTATATTTTTTTATAACAGTTAATATATCAATAGTAAGATGCAGGCCTATGACTTCTTATACAATATATGACTGAAGATGAAATGTACAGTCCTAGATTCCAAGTTATATGCATGTATTAAGCTCTATATGCAGTGTATTAGTTCCATTTACATAAAGTGCCCTGCTGCCGCTTTGTCTCTTCTCTTTGTCTGTTTTTGTCTCTGTCTCTGTCTCTCTCTCTCTCTCTCTATGTATTTGTATCTCTTTGTCTTTGTCTCTTTCTCTCCTCTCTCTCTTGCTCCCTCTGCGAAGTTAATGTTAATGTTTTGTCATTCACATGAATGATATTTTACTAATTGTATATTCAAATAAGAACTGTTTCATAGTTGAGAAAATTAAATCTTTTTTGTTTCTTCCACAGGTATCTGAAAAGGTGGTAGTAATATTCACATCCAGCAACATGGTACAGAACTTTGATGGGTCGTATAAAATCCACATCGCGTTCGATCAAAAGAAAGCTGAAGTGGTTGCTAGGGTTCTCAATCCGCATACACTTAGATTTGATTCACCTGCAGGTCAGTATAATTATTGTTCATATCATTCCTTTCAATTCTCTTCTTTCATTTGCACATCTATGCAGTAATCTTAAAGGTAATACAAAGTTTCAGGAAATTTTGAAATTGGGTGGATAATGATTCTTTACAATTTTAATATAATTGGATACCCCTGTGGATGTATTATATGCACTAGAAAATTTAGCCCCTAAAACACTTCTGTTTTCGAGAAAAATTGAATATAAAAATTTACCGGTGCTCCCGGTAAATTTTGATGAATTTCAAATAGTGCCTACGGCCGTACAATGGTAGCTGCAACCATGAAAATCTCAGAATATGTAGTTGTGATATATAATTCCCAAACGGAAATAGCTTATCGGTCGATTTTAGTCAAGAAACATTGTTCTATAGCTTAATTAATTTATTGACCTTAAGAGGGAGCTTTACAACATAAAGAGTTTATTATTTACAATTTCATAACTTTAGACTCGATTTCAACCGCGACAATGATCAGTGAATATTATAGGATCGCATATGCTTCCAATATGTTCATTTGAACCAAATTCATGACCCCATACCAAAACTAATGAATAATTATAACTTTCATGAGCACGTATCCAGTATTTTGTCTCCGTGTAATTCACAATTTGGTCTGCAATGACCTTTATTTATCTGCTCATGCTCAGACTGCAACTAGGAACTTGGTTGCAGCCAGCCAACTGTTCGATGTTCCATCCGTCCTTCCTTCTATCTGACTATCCATCTATTGAAAGTCAGTATAGTACTGTGGTTATGCATGTCTATCCTTTCAATCATCTTCTTTCATTTTTACTTTCAATTTCTGTCATCCTTTATAACTTCACTGTACATGTATCTCTCCTCTCTTCCATCTACGATGTATCTGTCCAGCCATCTCTATGTGTATATCTATCCAGCTTCCTCTCCCTCTAATTAGTTATTCTTCAAATATTCTTTTCTTGCAATTCTTTCAATGTCAAAATGGTACTCAAATATCTGGTTATAGGAAAGAGCAAAATATCATGGCAATTCATGGAAAGTCATGGAATTTGGTTCTCAAAATCTGTGGGAATCCTCAATATTTTGAACAACACTCATTTTCTCCCTCTTTCTCATAAACGGACAGATTTACCTGGAGGCATGTACAAATGCAGCCTGACCCACAACGGTATCCGCAAGGCCATCTTCAAGTTGGGAATCCAGAGTCCATCGGCCCTCCTATCGGATATTCTCAGCAAGAGCGTCAACCCGCTCAATTACCTCTGCGAGGTCCTGGACATATCGCCGGCCAACAGCAACCAACTCGACAACGAGCTCCACGAACAGTGCAAGAAATACATGCCTCAAGGAGGGTTTAGGGACCTTTTGCCGGTGAAACAGCCAAGCAGTAAGTTGCAAAGAGTCTTTTAAGACCTTGCTTTATATTGAACAGTAGGAGGCACGATAGCTCAGTGGTAGAGCAGTGGTCTCGTAACAGGGAGGTCCCCGGTTCGAAACCAAAACGATGTGCTAGTGCCCTTTGGTTAGGCATTAATGCTCATTACCAAGTCCTTGAAAGAGGACTTAAAGCAATCAATCCCCTAGTTACTTAATTACAAGCATACACTTGCTTTCTTAGCAGTCGGGTAAAAAAAAAAAAAAAAAAACAGTACAAGATGGGTTAAGGTACATTTTGTGAGTGAGTTAAGACATCAAGCTGTAAATGTATATTTCCTTATGGTCACATGCACTGACAAACTGACTCTAAACCAACTTCAAACCAAACTAATTCTTTGCTATTACCAAGTGTAATGTAATTTTTGTTCCGTCTGGTGTAAATCTTGTTGCTGCGACAGAAGTATACAAATACATGTGAGTTGTAAAGATTCCCTTCAGGTGCAGCCAAGCAATGAAAATTACAGAAAGTCTGTTAACCGATCTCTACCTGTAGATATAAAATGTGAAAAGATTATTATGAATCTAAATAATCACTGCTGACAACCCTCCCCCCCCCCCCCGAAAAAAAAGACATAGGGGAGGGGGGCTGGGTTATATTCACCCTGTACCCACCTGGAACCACCACTAAATCTGACAGTGCTCTACTATTGCGAAATCATGCATCCACGGTTTGCATACCCTGTCTGACATCCAGAGATGTCAACTGTTCCGTTTTTTTTGCTATGAATACGGCAGTACGTTTTTGTTTTTGTTTAATTTTTTTTTTCATGGGCTTTGTGTCGTAAGTGTATTATGCACCTACTGGTATGTCTTCAAACGATGCACGCAGGCAGTGATACGGGCCCAAACAGCGCACATTGCAAACAACTCACGTGTACTGTATGCACGTCACTTTCCGATCTGGGTTTGTATACATGTACGTGGCACTGCTGTTTTTTTAAGCTGCTTGATTGGGCGATATGTTAAGGTGAGAGATTTTTTTCAAAAATACTGATTTTAGCTCTTAAAGGCACACTGTCCTACTTGTAGCTACTTGCTCCCTCTTTATAGAAAACTTCCCAAATCGGTGCCTGTTGGTCCCCCATGATCCTCTTTTTCTTATGTTAAATGAGAGCTGATTTAATGAGATAGCCACCTGTCACAGTGACCTCGTTGGCTCGCTGTGTGGTCTAATCCCTTCTAGCTGCAGTAGTAACGCCTACCTTTAAGAATACCTTTTTTGTTGATGAAGGTTGGCATCTCTGGACATCCGTCTGAATAATTTCATAATTGTCTTTGACAGGTGGCATGCAAAGCACACTGTTCCCCACGGCGCTGCACTTTGCCGCCAAGTTCGGGCTTCCCTGCGTATGCGCCATGCTCTGTCAGTGGCCGGGAGCTGACCAAGCGCTCAGGATGAAGAACATTGACGGGAAGACGCCCGATCAGATGACGATGGATGAAGGAGTGAAGAGCTTTCTTCTTGGAAATAAGGTAAGGATCCGGATTATTTATTTATTTATTTATTTATTTATTTCTGATATTTATACAGGGTACGTGGTACGTATCACCAATTTGGTGGACTTCCATGAGGCCCTGTTTGATAATAATTAAAACAAATAACAGCATCAAAACAAAATAGATAAACACAAGCATACAGTGTGTAAACAGGTAAAATACAAATTAATTGGTATCCCCATGAAATAACTGATCATTCAAGAATCATCCTTGATCATTTACAAGAAATAGGTGTGTGTGGGTGTGCGTGTGTGTGGGTGGGTGTCTGTGTGGGTGTGTGTGTGTGAGTGATATCTTGTTGATGTTAATGAAAGCAGAGAGTGAAAGCAATTCTAAATGTAATGTACTATGGTTCATATTAGTGACTGGCACAGCAGCCCCTGTATTGCTGATTGGCTACTTTGACACTGACAGCTTAGATTTACATGGAGTTAAAGACGTACATGTATGTCTATTGAATTATCCTGTTTCATATGTCATTTTTTCATCTAGATAAGTCTTCGATTTATAACTTATTACCCTTTAATAATTGAGAGACCTTGTGCAAAGATTTAGCAAATGTTGCTTTTTGCTATTGAATTAAAATAGATGGCCTCTAGCCAATAATATTCTCTCTCAGCAATCTTCGGGAAAAACAAGAGATAATACATTCAGGAAATTTTGTGAGAAACTTTAGAAAAATCATCCACCCACCGCAATAATAAATGTTTATTTATGCCCAAACAGTATGTTGACATTGTGAAATAGGAATCGTCAATAGATAATGAATGCTTGCACGCAACATTCCTTGCTGATTTCTGGTCTGCAGTATTCTATTTTTGAGAAACGCAGTCATGTTTTCTTGCACATGTTCTTGTGAGCAGGAAACACTTAATCGTGTTGGCTTACAGGAAAAGGAAGGAGTGGGACCATTATCAAGGATAAACGAAGAGAGTAAAAAATCAAAAAATGTGTGTTAACGTTTTCATTACGATACATTTAATATTAATGAGTAATGAGTACTCATAATCAGATAACATCTCTCATAATATGACAGATCTAGAAGGAAATTATGTTTGGTGAATCATTTTGAAATGTTATGGATGTAAAGTAGTCAGCATTGTAGACCTAAGTTTTCTAGCAAATGTTACAAAAGCCACGACAAGGATATTTAATCATTACTCAGAAGAGAAGAGAGAGAGAGAGAGAGAGAGAAAGAGAGAAAGAGAGAAAGAGAGAAAGAGAGAAAGGGGACTGATAAAGGGTGGGGGATAGAAATATTTTGGAGCACATTATACCTTTCTTGCACTTTAGGCATTGATCGAACAAGTTTTCTTTCTTTCATGGCAAAATATATTGTGATTCAAATCGGCAATATGTGTGCCTTCAAACACACAATAATATTGCACATTCATTTCATTTCATTGAATGCATGCATTCTTGACCATGTCCGTGGTAATTCAATTAGCCACGATTGCTAAGTCCCTAGCTGGCAAGTCATTCTTTGATTGTACGTGATTCAATGTATTAAAGGGATCGTTTAACAATGTTAAAACTGAGATACACGGCCCTACGTGTTATCAGTGTCTGTGATATGGTGTAATATTGAAGCCCTAAAAAAATTGCGCTTCAAAATGATCAAGAAGTGCCTCAAAAAAGTAAAAACCTTTGAGTGACCGGTTTGACCATACTTGTTTTCCCCAATAGACTGTAGTGTTATGAAAACCGTCAGGCGAACGGTTTTCAAAATTTGTAATTCCAATCATGAATATCTAGATAATCAGACAGGTGATCGGCTTGTAAAAGTCATGGGATTCATGACTGACCTAAAGGTTTATAATTATGATTGCATCATGAGCTAAATCCAGAATTTTGTTTCAGAATCTGAGACAAAGTTACCGGATCCTTTTAAAGGAGAACTAACCCCAAAGAATAATGATTTATTTTCATGTTGTTTTCATATTTACTGATTTTCATCTGACCATTGAACTTTAACTGAAAGAAAATCTAAACAGATCAAATCAAATACTGCATATATTATTTCATAATTAAAGGACCAGCTGCAATTTGTTAGGATATGCTCTTTTACTTGACATTTCCTCAAATAAAATTAACCTTTGAAAATTTTCTCACATTTCTAGCAAATAGTATGAAGGCTTTGTATCAGAAATAGGCCAGCAATCCAGGACTTAATTGTTGACTTTACACTGAATGAGGAAGTTTACAGAGGAGCATATTGTTCATTTAAAGTTAGCTAGAGTTCATTTACACACACATGAAAGTGATGCGGCTGTTAATCATGTTGTATGGCAAAGTCAACCGAGTAAATAGATGCGGATATTGACACTTTAAGTCCTGATTTGAACTTGTGATACATGTGGTTGCATGCACATGTACTTTAAAAAACCTAAAGTGTTAGTAATAAACCTGATAAACGTTAACATATACTGCCATCATTTCATTCGACACATATTTTCTTTCCTGCTTGGAGTGAGGAATGGCTTGATATCACTCGAAACTGTCACAAGCTGTTTGACGTCCCATTGAAACGCGTGGCTCAAAGTTTATACGCGTTTCAGTCAGATGTCGGCAAACTGTACTTATGACGTTCTTTATGAAACGATGCTCAGGCTATCAGCAGATGATTCACTACACATGCCACACACAAAATGTGTAGTTTGCAGATTAACCCACAACATTTTGACCTGTGTGTTAAAAATGTAATGCTTAGAAAATGTGATGGGAGACAAGGGTCTAGTTACTTGCTTGAAGAGATTTTGAGTTTTTTGCCATTGACAACATGAAATATGTATAAATCACACCTTTTAAATTCAATTCAATTCGATTTATTTTACCAAAGCAAGTACAAAAAATATAAATACATTCATAGAACTATACATTGTTACATAAAAGAATAGAATACATGTTTATACATCGGTACAACAATATAAAATTTGCTTGGCAGGTACCATCTTGAAAAGTGACCATTATACAAAGTGGCCGACCTAAAGATATATACTTGAAAGGTAAATATAAGTACCAGATTACAGGGACATGACAAAAGGGTTTTCAGGGATGTGGTCAGAAATCTGTTAGTGAATAACGAAAATTGTTGTTATGACATCTTGAAAATAGTTGTGAAAATGATCTGTCAATTTGTGTTGATAATTTCCTCATTTGGTGTTAGACATCCCCTTTAAATGAGTAAGAGGATTTTGTCACGCATACAAGTATTTCAGTGTATCCTGACATTTTCCTTGAAAAGGAAGTCGCATAACAGGGAAGTAAATTTCAGAAAATCTTTGTGAAATTCCCCTTTTGTGTCAGTATGGCATAGATAGCAATAACTGTTTTCACAAATCCTATATATCAGAGTCACAGTACATAGAGGTTGCTGGGGACAATTACCCTATACAACAACTACCCCCTGGGACAACTACCCCTGGGACAACTACCCCAAAGACTACTGCCCCCTAGGACAACTACCTCCAGGACAACTACCCCCTAGGACAACTAACCCTAGGACAACTACCCCTAGGACAACTACTCCCAGGACAACTGCCTACTAGGGCAACTACCCCCAGAACAACTACCTCCAGGACAGCTACCCCCTAGGACAACTAACCCTAAAACAATTATCCTCTAGACTAACTGCTGCCAGGACAACTACCCCTAGGGCAACTAGTCACTGAGACTACTACCCCAAGGTCAACTTCCCCTAGGAGAAACACCCTTGGACAGCCACCCCTTAGAGAACTATCCCTGAGACAACTACCCCATGGACAACTGCCCCCAGGACAAATACCCCCAGGACAACTAACCTTTAGGAAAACTACCACCTGGGACAACTACCCCCAGGAAAACTACCCCCTGGGAAAATTACCCCTTGGACAACCACCCCCTGGACAACTGCCCCCAGGACAATTAACCTTTAGGAAAAGTACCACCTGGGACAACTATTTTCTGGGACAACTACCCCCAGGACAAGTACTCCCAAGATAACTACCCCCTAGGAAAACTACCCCTCGGACAACTTACCCTTAGACAACTACCTCCTGGGACAACTACCCCAGGATAACTGCCCCTAAAAAAGTACCCCTTGGAAAATTACCCCTTGGACAACCACCCCTTGGACAACTACCCCCTGGACAACTGACCCCAGGACAACTACCCCCTGGACAACTGACCCCAGGACAACTACCCCCTGGGACAACTACATCTAGGACAAGTAATCCCAAGATAACTACCCCCTAGGAAAACTACCCCTCGGACAACTACCCCTGGGACAATTACCTACTGGACAACTACCCCTAGGACAAATACTCCCAAGATAACTACCCCCTAGGAAAACCACCCCTCGGACAACTATCCCCTGGGACAACTACCTTCTTGGACAACTACCCCTAGGACAAATACTCCCAAGATAACTACCCCCTTAGACAACTACCCCTCAGACAACTACCCCTCGGACAACTACCCCCAGGACAACTACTCCCAAGATAATCACCCCCTAGGACAACTACCCTTACAGGGGGACACCAACCCCTGGGTGACTACCCACTTAGTGTAATAACCCACATGGACCTGTTGTCTGAGGGTAATTTTTGTTATCTTTTAACAGTAAGTCCAATGGCAGTATGTCTCAGGTGTGATAGTAGTAAAGATCTATCATCTTACCTCTTTCCTCCTGCAACAAATAATAATTAAACATGGATGATTTAATTTGTTTTCTTCTTTTCTCACTCATTGCAGGAACGATCGGTTGCACAACAGCAAGGACATGGTGATATCGGCTATGTGACAATGACTCAAAAAGAGCAGCAGCAGCAGAAAGCTTTGATTGGTGGTGAGTCATCGGTAGCAGAACCAAGGGTGGGGGGGGGGGGGGGTGGGAAGGAGGAGGTGCCCAAACACCCTGATGGATTCTTCTTCTTTATGTGTCATGTCCTGAGACGTTGGGAACCATGGAATGCCACAACTCTCTGTCCCATATTCTAAGAGTAATTCATTTTCCCTAAGATCAATTCCACTTTCAGAAATCCCACTCCTTAAGCTACTCATCCACAGAATCCTCCTTCTACCCCTACTTCTCCTCCCCTATATTCTTCCAGTCAGTGCGAGAGTTTCCAAATCATTCTTTCAAATAACATGACCCAAGAAGCTCAGCTGTCGACCGCTTATATTATTCAGAAGCTTTCGTGTTGTTCCTGCCATGGCAATTACCTCATTATCAGAAACTCTTTCCGTTCACAAAATTCTTAGCATCCTTCTCAGGAACCAAACTTCACAACTTTCCAGTCGCTTTTTTAGGTCTGATGTCAGGGTCCAAGCTTCACCCTGTTGGATAGTGGCAAATTTAAATGAATGCAGCTACAATGTTATAACACTGCTTTCATTTCATTGTTATGATTATTGTATTAACTTTATTGAACCATATACATGATGTAAAAGCAAATCCTACAAACATTACCATCCCGAATAGTCCCCTCCTGATTCTGAATTATTCAATTCTCTTCCTACCATGTACTATTTACTTCACCTGGGTGGAGAGTGGCAAAAGTTGATGATTACAGCTCATGAACCGTTTTTATTCCATTGTCATGATTATTGAATTAACTTTATTGAACCATATACATGATGTAAAAGCAAAAAATATAAACATTACCATCCCGAACAGTCCCCTCTGTCTACTGAGTTTTCAAATTCTCTGCATAATAATAAATAATAATATTCCGCTTTTATATAGCGCTTGATACATACTGTCTCTACGCGCTTTACCGATATATCATAATCTATACCCATTTACTTCTTCACCTGGGTGTAGAGTGGCAAATGTTGATGATTGCAGCTCATAAAACTATATTCATTCCATTGTTTCCATTACATTACCAAGTTGTCGAATTCTCTTCCTACCATGTACCATTTACTTCACCTGGGTGGAGAGTGGCAAATATTCATGAATTCATCTCATACATGTATTACTCTGATATCATTCCATTGTTTTGCTTACAGGACCTCTTGGCCCCCCTGATCAAGATAACCCCATGAACAGACCTGCGTACGACTTTCCTTTCCCAGTGGCGATCCCCGTCAGCAAAGAAGCTGACATCCATAGATTAATAAGTGGTGAGTCTGCACACTGGGGGTGGTTGTACAACAACGGTTGATTGCCGTTTGGTCTACAACCAGTTCTTCTACTACCCAATTGGTCTATTCCCATATGGTCTACTTCGAGCCCATCTATTATCCATTAAATCATAAATAATAATAATCATCAAATGATTATTAGACCTTATTGTTAGTAGACGAAATAGGCATTAGACAAACTTGGAATTAGCCTCAATGGTCATTAAACCAAATGATAAGTAATAGACAAAATGATTATTAGACCATGTGGATAGTAGACGAGCTGGGCGTAGACCATTAGGGAAAGACTAATTGGGTGGTAGAAAAACTGGTTGTAGTAAAATAAGCTTTAAAATCTTTAAAATGGCAACATGTTGGGAGGTTCAAGTTCATTGTATTTCAATAAAGAATATTGGCAATAGTTTGAAACTTTACCACTAAGTTCCTAATCATGTATTAAAGGTACTAAGGGTTTACTAAAGACCTCTGAATATGTTTAGAGACGTCAAGATTACAATGGGCAAACACCTTACTCTTCAAAAGCACATCAAAAAATGTCTGCAAATCTGCATCTTGGGGCATCTACAAAATTAGAATGATCAGGCGACTGCTTGACAAAGCCTCCACTGACAGACTTGTCCACGCCTTCGTCTCCTCCCATCTGGACTAATGCAACTCCCTCCTTGCCGGCCTCCAAATTTCTCATATATCTCCTCTCCAGCGCATCCAAAATTCAGCAGCTAGATTGATCACATTAAGTAGGACATATGACCATATATCACCTGTTCTTCGCTCACTATATTGGCTACAGGTCCATTCTCGCATTACTTTCAAAATCCTACTTCTTTCATAGTAAATAAAACATAACCTTGCCCCTAAATATCTTCTTGACTTGTACATGTAGTCTCCCTTTGATCCTTCTCTTCTGCCAGATCCCTCCATTTATCTTCCTCCATGCAATTAATTCAAGGCCCACAAACAAAAACTGTTATGATGACTGTGCCTTTTCATTGATTGCCCCCGCCCTCTGGAAAAAACTCCCACCCCATATTAAAAAATGCCCCATCCATTGGATCATTCAAAACACTTCTCAAAACCCACCATTTAAATAAGTTATAGAATACTGGAGGTGCACACAAGTAGTTAATTCCATTCAACTGAATTGTATTGTATTAGTAATATTTTATTTTATTTTGTTGCTTTTAAGCTATTGGACATGTTGAATGATTATACTGAGTTAGACAGTACCACATGTGCACTTGAAACGCCTGTATAAAGCGCCCTATAAATGTATAAAATGTATAAATATATTGTTATGTATTTTGTTTTTCAGAGAAATTACATTTTATTACAACACTAGCAATAAAAGGCAAATATTTTTGTTGCCAATTTCAAGAACAACATATGATGAATTTAGCCCTTTAAATGTATCCAGTTCTGAAAGGACTAAGGGTGCGTTAAAGCGATTTTTGGAAGCTATAGAATCACAAACATGAATCACAAATCAAAACTCCGTAAAAAAACATGGTTACTGCGGAAGAGCACTCTCGCTCATTTCATGCCCAGCCACTGCTTATCACACTGTGCAGTTTGACCCAGGAAGTATAAGTCAACTTCGCTGCGTGCTTTCTGTCTGTGTTTTCTGTTGACTCTCTGTCAAACCAGAAGCAGGCCACGATAATGTCGTCATAGAATCATGATTGAGATCTCCGTTCGTTCAAGCGAATTTTAGCGACCGTGAATCACGATACAAAACGCTTTTTTTTCTTCTGCGTTTTGTGTTTTTAAACACTTTTATTTTTTACGACTGACAAACAAATTGCTTCAATGCAACTGTGTTTTAAACTAAATGGCTTGAAAACCGTCATTCTAGGGTGAAAAAGTGTTGATTGAACGCACCTTATTTCATCTCCTCCTCTGTATTCCTTTTTAGGTGATCCTGATGATATTTATAACTACTATGACAGCTGGGAGAGAACTGATACAGGCGGCACTATGGTGAGAGATGGAGATGATGATGACGACGATGATACACAGGTAGGTGTTACCATGGTAATGCATCCAGCTCATGCGTAAGCAGATACATTTTTTTTTTCTTTTTTCTTAAATTGAAATTTAAAAAATTGAAATTTAAAATGTAAACAATGTTTAAAGAATGTAAAAATGAGAAAAGAAGAAGAAGAAAATATGTTGTGGAAGTGTTGGTGTTGCAGATTAATCCACCTCTTCTCCACTTTTCCAACAAATTGTAACAAAATTGAAAACACACACAAATTGTAAACATACGGTACATGTTCACTGGACATTAGAAGTCAACGAAAGCCAGATTGAGCCCTGTTTTAAACACTTTGAAATCATTAGAAAAATAATAGTTATTAAATTTTGTCCTATTTATTGTTATGTGACAAAATGCTTAATAGATAGAACACTGTATGTTCCTATTACAATACACTAACTCTTTAACAAAGTGGGTTCTCTGCTGCTTCTTAAAAATAGTTTTCATATTTAACATGTACATGTATGTGTTTAATAGACGATAATATTCACTCTTTAGATACTTGCAGCACTCTCAATTTTAGTCATTAGATGTGCTTTTTATTTTTGCTGATCTAACAAATTTTTTGGAGCTTACCGTAATGATTATGTGAAATATTACTCATAGCTTGTGCATGTATCTTTAGTATTAATTATGCTTTGTGGATCGAAAGTAAGAACTGAAGATTTCTAACTACGATTGAACATTTCTAACTAAGAGCTGTAGCTTTCTAACTAAGAATTGAAGATTCCTGACTAAGAATTGAAGATTTCTAACTAAGAACTGAAGATTTCAAACTAAGAATAGAAGATTCGTGACTAAGAATAGAAGATTCCTGACTAAGAATTGAAGATTTATGACTAAGAATAGAAGATTGCTGACTAAGAATTGAAGATTCATGACTAAGAATAGAAGATTCCTGACTAAGAATTGAAGATTCCTGACTAAGAAATTGAAGATTTCTGGCCAAGAATTTTAGATTTTGTTACTAAGAACTGAAGATATCTAAGTAAGAATTGAAAATTTCTAACTAAGAATTAAAGATCTCTAACTATGTACTGAAGATTTCTTATTAAGAATTGACATTTTTAATGAAGAATTGAAAAAAAATAGCTTCAAATAAGTAGTCCTACAAAGAATTATTGCAATTTAAATAATTCTTAGTGCATGGTAAAACGTCATGTTGAGTAGACTAGTTAATGCATGCATACACACTTGCAAAGAATAGGGCACACACAGCACTCAAGTAAGTACAGCCGAAGCTGCTTTACCGACCACCTGTAGAGAAAGACCTCCTGTCTACAAAGACCGCCTTTTTTGTCTCCCTTGAGAACAGTTTCTCATTGGAACATGCACTAAAGGAACCTGTACATAAAGATCATCTGCCTACTAAGACCACTTTTCGTGTCTCCCTTGTGTGGTCTTTATAGACAGGTTTCACCGTATTTAATGTAAATCAAAAGATAATGTTTTATGTAACAAGTAGTCATACATGTAGATGTAGGTTTATATACATCTGCATCTACACTTGTACATGCATGTATGTCACCATAATATACAATATAAACAAACCGAGACAACTAATGCACTCATTTTCTTTCAAATTCAAGACATCACCATAGAATATAGATCTTTCTGTAAAGACAGATCTTTTAATCTCAGTGTTGAATGCAGTATACATCTGTATAGCATATTTTTTTCATAGGCCTGTTAGCCTACAATACATAGTGTACAGTGTACTTCCGGGGTATGTAAAACCCTAAAAAAAAAAGTTCTGCAATTCAAGTTTGAGCATATCTCTCTTGTTACTATGTCATCATACTTGACATCATTGTTATCATTGCCTGTTTATTGCACTATAAATGATGCCCCATTTGTAATGATTATGTAAACATGGACTGTGTAGTACATCTTAATATGGGGCCAAGTCAAAAGTGAAATGTTGCAAAATGCATTGTTTTTCCTTCAAAACACAATCCATCCTTCAAACAAAAGAAGAATTCACCATTGCATTACATTACACCATTTCACTTTTGACTTTGCCCAAGTTTAAGGTGTACTGCAAGACTCATGAGTTATGTAATCATGATTACATAATCATTACAAATTGGGTATTATCAGTGTAAAGGGCAATAAACAGGCTTTCCCATGATACCAACGCCAAGTATGATAACTAAAAAGGGAAATATCAATGCTAAAACTTGAATTGCAGAACTTTTTGGAGGTTCTTATTTCAAGCACCAGGTTTATAGGTTATCATGGGGTGATATTCTGCACCCTATTCTAGGTACCGGTAGAACAAAAATGAGAATCTGACTGAGGAATTAATGAAGGTTTTCTGGGCAATGTTTTTGGTAGAATGAGGAGCTCGATCTCCTCAAGAAATTTATGATAAATGTGTTTTATTTTTCAGTATTTACCTCCACCTCCGCCTGTACCACGGTCGATACCACGAGAAACTTACTCTGGGCCTACTTCGGTAACAATGCCTCAATTTGTGGAAAATTGTGCTTTGTTTATTACTACTTACAAAGCATATTATATCTTCCTGCAAAATAAAGAAGCAAAAAGCATTTACTACTGAGTAGTACTTAACAGGTGCCATTCATGCAACAAATTTGTGAAATATTTGCTGTGAAACAACAAAACTGTTTTTGTGATGTGTAGAATGATGTTAGATTCATTGTGTTCTGTTCCACTTTTTGCAAACTGTTTCCAAATACTAACACTCCTCTTACTGATTTGTTGTTAATTTAGACCATACTTGTAGTTGTAAATTTCCAATTTTTCCTAACTAATATTTGCTACTTTTTTTTAAAGGGGGGTTCGCAAAGAACTTGGTAGGAAGTTGTATTTCTGTTCCTGCATGTTCATATTTTCATATTTTTTAATATTTTTATATAAAGAATCTTGTGTGTCATTCTTCGTTCTCTTTTCTTCTGACACCCCCTCTCCAGTACTTTGTTACCTTTCTTCAGTATGTAATATTAATACATATTTAATATAGAGTAAAAAATTTCATGCGTCCGGTAATTTTTGTTTTGTTTTGTTTTTAAATTATAGTCCATTCTATAAAACAGACGATACGCAGTTTGATTTTGTGGGTCAGTGAAATTGTGTGCACGCAGTAACTTTGGGCACACAATTCCTACCGACCCACTACCTGCGTATCATATGTAAGCATGTTAGAAATGTATCCTATCATACATACTACTTACCAATGTGTAATTTTGTTTCATCATCCTACTGTAGGGTATTATTCATGACTTTGTCATTCATGACTTTGTCATTCATGACTAGTAGTAGTAGAAGTTGATTAATAAAGTTGCTGTAAAATTCTTAATACCCACACTTTTCATATTATTATACATCTATTCACAATTATTAACAATTCAATTCAATTTTAATTTTTTCAATTCTGGTTTAGTGTTTAAAAAAAAACATGCTGAATTAAAAGTCTGGAGACTCCTACAATTCAGTTTACAAATTATATATACATACATGAGTATAAGAAATCAATACGTTTAGTAATCTTCATATTGATTAATGATTCTATTTAACTAAACGACTAATATCAAATACTCATAAAATAACACATATTGTAAATATTCAGCTATAACAATTTAACTAGTTAAATATGTTCTTTACATTTTTCTAATTGTCATACCGGTATTCATACACTTTCAAATTAATAGCTGATCGTTTTTTAACCTAATTAATATTTACTTTTAGAATCATATTTCTATATGATTGTCCTAATCATAAACAATCATTTGTCCACATGTATATGTAGCCCATAAACATAGTGAACTTTGCATACATATTATCTTTTGTATCTGCATATTTATGTAAATAAATTCTGTTTGATATTATATGTATATGTACGTGTACATATACACTTAACCGGTGTTCAAAATCTTCCTTTATATTTTGCTATTACTTCTTTTTTAACGAGGATATATAATCACCGCCTTCTAGGCTGTATCTTGCATGGCAGTGTATTTAAAGACACTGCAGCATAATTATATACCGGTACATCTGTATACTTCATATTCCATTTAACATTATATGACTCTACCCTATATTTTGTTTGCGTTAACATGCAAATTAATTTTCATATTTTGAACATCCCAATGGATAATCTTCTTTTTTGTCATGCTATTTGCAAAGTCTTATCTTTTGTTTATTTTTTGGCAGTTAAAAAGGAGGTCTTGAATTGTTTTATAATATTTCACAGATGTTATTTGCCAAAGTTTTAATCTCTTTTAACATTTTGATTTTTATCACTTATTTTCATCGTTAAAAATTGTGAAACTTCAATATTTTCCTCGTCATGCTGTGTTTGTCAGTGTCTTACCAGGTAATCATTTGTATTGTCCATAAATGAGCAAAAATGCTTCCAAATTGATGTGTTGATGGCTTTTGTGCAATGCGATTGCAGAATAGACGGGTTTACTAATAAACAAAGGTTGTTCTTGACAACATGAAAGCTTTCCTGACATAGCAACAATTAACATAAGGGGATTCGGTACACAGAGTATCAAAGTGCTAACATCATTTTCGCTCGTCATCCAGCTTTTAATAGTGGATCCAAACAACCGAGCCTGCGCATTTCACTTTGAAATCATTCAAGGAACGGGCTGGAGCAGGGCAAATTCAGTGTTTGGCGCTGGTGTAATCCCCATGCCACTGTTTAGCACAAATTGTTTAAAACCAGCAACCTTGACTTTGCCAGTATGACGTCACACTTCAGTACTCTACCGAAGATGACTTAAAGCCCCTCTGCACTAGTTTGGCCAGGAGGGATTAGACCTCCCTGCATGGTCACTGACATGTGGTTATCTCATCAACTCAGCTCTCAATTAACACAAGAAAAAGGGGATCATGGGGGACCAATGGTCTACGATTAGGCATTGTTTGTTATATAGAGGGCGCAAGTAGATATAAGTAGTGCAGTGGGGCTTTAAGTACATGTAGATGGTATATGAAACTAGGTCTTTTGAAGAGATACATGCAGAAATGGAAATACATTTGTAAATATGGTAGGGTTTCATGAAACCATTATAAGTAGGAGTTCGCCTACAACTTGTGTATTAGATTTAGAACTTGATTCAATGGGATGTCAGTGAACTTATGCTTTTAAGGGTTTTGTGAAAGGCTCCCTTGTTGCATGGCAGGGCCATGATCAGGAAGAGCAATTAACACTTATTAGGCTTCTTTGTCTGTATATGACCATGTATTAATTGTTATTTTTCTCCTTCTAATTGTAGGATTATGAGACACTGGACAGCGAAGCCCCTGCTGTACCACACCATGAAACGCCCCCATCCCTCCCCGTCAGTACGCCCGATGAACGACCCGAGCCGCCAGCAGCAAGTAGAAAACCAGTCCCACCGATCCAACCACAAAGCGACAGTAAGATTTTTTAATTTTTTGTTTACAGCATCCAAATCAAATTAATACATCTGTTAAAAAGTAGACCAAAGATGGATCTAATTCCTTCTAGAGCTGAGTTCAAGATAAAAGGTCAGGTACTTTCTATCAAATAGCCACCGACTGATTATTAGCTTTCATATCAGGACGCTTACCCCCTGGACAATGACCCTAAACAGGTCCCCCAAATCTAGGTCCGGCCTGAAAAATTAAAAGAAAAAAATTGCATAGGGCTCTTAAATACCCTTCCTAAAATGTTAGTGTGGAGCCCTGCATACTGGATGTTGTTAATGTTTACTTTTTCTTGAAATAAACATCATTTTTTCTCACAATGTCAATGCTTCCAGACAAAGATGGTCAAAGAGATCCAGATGCCAAACTGCAGAGCCTGATCGACATCCAGAATCGTGTCAAGGATAACGAGATCAGTATGGACGAGGCAGTCAATCTTTTCAGGGAGTGGGAAGAGAGCCACAATCATACACAGTCTATGAGTACAGTGAGTAGACCTTGTTCACATTGGAGGATATTCTTGATCTGAAATTTGAAAAATGTAATTTTAGGGAGTGGGAATAGAATCACAATCATACCGTACACAAAGATCCCCCCCCCCCAAAAAAAAAAAAAAAAAAAAAAAAAAATGTTTTTGAAGACAAATATTGATACAAAAATATATAATTTGGGTTTTCTGTTGTATGCAAAACACCTCAATTTTGTATTCTTTCATCAATATTCAACTTCAAACACATTTGTTTGAAAATCCTTGCAGAAATGTGTTTTAATAAATGACATCCTCTTTCACTTATGATACAATTTCAGTGAAATTTAGCCATGAAATATGTGGGGCTCCCAATACTTTAGAGGGGCTTTAATGCCTGTGTGGCTCCAAACAAATGGGAAAAAGAAAGATGAAGTAGTTGAGGCCTTTGTTATGAAATATGTCCAATGACAAAAAGAAATTCCATCTTTCTTTTCTTTTTACAGAGACGAGGTACAGAAAGGGAGAGTCAGAGCAGCCTACAGAAATTATTCAAAAGGAAACTAGTGCGTCCCCCTACTGGTATGTATCATACAGACTCCCCCAACGACTCCAGGGGGGTGTTTCACACAGACTAATTAACATTGAATTTAAGTTGGACTTAACTATGGCAGGCCGTTCATGCCACTTTTTGCTCTCACCATTTACTGGCATTGGTCTCTCGATGGAGGTACAAATCATTGTCACAAATCTACAGAATTTATATTTTTTGATAATTCATTTATTATAGAAGAAAAAATATATTTAAAGATCATAATGGTGAGAGCAAACAGTGGCATGAACAGCCTGCCATAGTTAAGTCCAACTTAAAATTAATCTTAGTCTTTGTGAAACACTCCCCTGGCCTAATATCTAGAACATGATTTCTCTACCAGAACTTCAAGTGTACCAATCACCGAAACATGTTTTGCTCTTGATGTATCAAGGGGGTTCCATGTTATACTGTTCCGTAGTCAAATTATGAGCTTCGATTATTACTTCTAAAAAGAGCCATTGCGGTTTAAATACACTCTCAATGAGCTGTAAAACGTTTAGTTGAAAAGTCTAGTTAATGCACGTGTACACTCTCACATAGATTAGGGCCTGCACAGAACCGAAGTAGGACTTGGTTTGTGTGTGAGCCCTTACGGAAGGTTTTATGTTATCCTTTATTTTAGGAATACCAGGTAATTTTTTAAAGGTTGATTATATATATTCTTCCTTTACACAAATCATTTGTTAAGGTGGTTGGTACACTTGTTGTTGATATTATGACTGAAAGCATGCCCTGTAGTGGTCCCCTATTGCAGCCCACGCCAGACTGAACCATGTCCCAAATGACTCGTAAAGCCATTCTTGCGTTGTGCTCCCCGGTATATGATGTGCATCATCGGCTGTCCGGAACAAGGTCATAAGAGCGATGCAATGTCAACAGCAGTAAGGGCCTTCTTGCCGGCAGCCGATAACATTTATGTTTTTGTGTGCATTCTATAACGTGCTAAAAAGTACCCCTTCCCCAAACTCTAATATGCCCCTGTGAAATGCCCCTCTCACCAAAAGCTCTCCTCCAACTTCACATATATTTGCTGAATGCATTTTGTACTTTTCAAAATTCTTCTGGTTTCTATATCTATTTTTATATTCTCTAAATTTGGCCTCTGAAATGGATACATTGGACATTGAACAATCTTGTTCACATATTTATCTGACTGTTAATACTTGTGTCATGGGTAACTTAAAGCAAATTGTTTTTTTTATACAAACAACATACAGATTAACCATTCATAGAGGAACCTTTATTACCTCTCCCTCCCCCCCCCCCTACCCCCCTCCCGAAAACACCATGATACACCCACATTTGGAGGCACCTATTTGATAAACCCTTTGCCCCCTGTTTTATAGGAGTTAGTTTGGAGGGCCTTTGTAAAAGTTCATATTTAGACATTTGGGTTTTGGAGGGTTGCCGTAATGGCAATGAATACTTGTATAGGATTGGGTCTTATGGATCGCTGTTATTGTTCTATCTGAGATTTGATGTATTTTAACATTACAATTCTTAAACTTTTAATTCACATTGAGATTATAAAAATTATCCTAGCTGGAATTATAAATAACTAATTTAAAAACAAAACAAAACAAAAATTACCGGACGCATGAATTTTTTTACTCTATATTAAATATGTATTAATATTACATACTGAAGAAAGGTAACAAAGTACTGTAAAGAGGGTGTCAGAAGAAAAGAGAACGAAGAATGACACACAAGATTATTTATATAAATAATAGATCATATATTGCCTTAACGTAATAGTCGGTATATGGTCCCATCCAAGATTGAACACTTGACAATTGTCCTAACCTTAGAATCTTTAAACTTCACTTGATTAAGATGATGAAAGTGATGCCGGTCAGAGAGGTAGGCAAAGGGAGCCCCCACCTCCCCCCGTTTTTGTTTCGTCCGAGAATAAAATGGGTAAGTTCCCGTCAATAACTGGGTCTTCAGGGGTATTTTATCATCACTTCCATGTAACATCATGATCTTATACATACTGTAGTTTGTTTATATTAGCCCATGACATATATTGACCATTTTCTGTTTAGTGTATTAACCTTCCATCTTGGTACGCCATCTTGGTACTCCCATCTTGGTACTCCATGGGTATCATTCAATTATCAACACTCACCACGGACATGGATGGGTTCCACCTCTTCACTCAATGTTCATTCAATCTTTGTAGTTTCATAATTGTTGAGAGATCAGCAAACTCGTCGAGTCTCTACATCCACTATGCATCAACTAATTGTACCTACCGTAAATAACGTTGTATAAACCGCCCTCGAGATTTTTTTTTTGTGTGTGTAAGATCATTACGGTACTGTAAATTAAAAAACAGTAGGGACCTAGGATAGAACCTTGTGGTACACCATGTAATAGAAGAAAAATTGGAGGAATTATTATTATAAACTAGATATTGAGATCTATCAGAAAGATTACTTTCAAACCAAGATGACAGACAAATTTGAGTGTTGTTCTAGTTTCCGAGTGGTGAGTCAACACACCCATTACCGCACCCCCGACTTTGAAATTTTTTCAGTGGCAAAAAAGTGCGGTTTATACACCGTTATATACGGTATTGTTTTAGAGTTGTTTAGGTATCAGCAAAAAATCAATAAATTGTACATCTACCTTGCAATAACTCTTTGTAGTTGCAGAATACATCTGGGATCAGCAAAATCAGTATACTGTACATGTACCCTTGCATTGACTTATTGTAGTTTCAGAATCTGTCAGGGACCAGCGAAGTCAATCTACATTCTATAGACCCACCCTAGGCAATTCGCGTTCTGTTCCTCATGCTTCCTCTTCCACGGCTAATAGCAATTTTAAGGGGGCTTTTGGTATAACCATCTTCCTTTATGCATCTCTTCCTGCACCTTGAGGGGATTTTTGGTCGATTGCATGCCATGTTCTGTTTTCTGCATTGATATTCTCCCATTTTGGATTCTAATGTAGGCACACATTTTTTTTCCATTGTCATTAAAAAGATGGCGGCTCGCATGTTTTGCCTCTTCTCTTAGACTAATATCAATTTCAAAGTCGTGAAAAGGCACTCAATATCAACAAACATGGTCTACAACAACTCCAAATGACAAAATAATCCCAGCTATGCATGGTTTTTTACTATTTGATAGCCCAAAACTTAAAATTATCGACATTGAAAAATAAAAAATAAAAAATAAAAAATAAATAAAAACAGAAGAAAATAACTGTAAGAATAATCTTCCTAGAAAAATAACTGTAAGAATAATCTTACTAGATAATAACTGTAAGAATAATCTTACTAGAAAATAACTGTAAGAATATCTTACTAGAACATAACTGTAAATAGATCCTAAGAACTATAGAAGACAAGTTTCACTGGTATCAAAAGGATATTTTGTATTGATTCTTACCTGTCCCATTATCTGAGCATTAAACTTTCAAGAAAGAATGATTGAACTTTTTTTTATAGGCCAACAAACTTTTGTTAAATTCTTTATCTCATTCTATGTGTGTTATTATAGCTTAAAGTCATCTTCATTAGGAATCTAACTTTTCAGATCTTATTCCCTTGTCTGCTTCGTGAATTTAATGTAGTTTTCAGCATGAAGGTATTTCTTTTGAGAATTTCATCTAATTAGAAGCATGAGAAACACCTCTACCATCAAGGTTCTTGCATCCCTTTCATTCTTTCCTGCCTTGGAAATACCTTGCTCACCTGCAACCCTTAACACTGCATCCTTTAACCCTATGTCACTCAGGGGTCGATCCAGGATTTTACATAAATAGGGGAGATCCTAGATTTGCCCCTGTTCACTCAGTAGTGGGGTTTATTAAGTCTGGAATCTCAAAAATGGGTGATAATTTGTTTTTCTTTTGATAAATGTTCATACTTATGAATGATAATGACACATTTAATCTTTATTCAACTACTTAAGTATGTTTTCTTGCTCTGTCTAAAATCAAGTAGTTTTTTATTATGGTGCACTGTATGTATAGGATGTTGTCATACCTTATTTTGATACGCACATACGTGTACATTGTATTCTTTAAGTCTGTTGACCCTGCTTTATGGTATATGAGTACAAAAAGAGTAGAAAATACTTTTTTAAGACGATGAAGGTAGCAGAAAGATGACAAAATAGTTGACATGGAAAATAATTAAGTGAAGAGAGACAAAAACAGGAATACAAAAAGGATATATAGAAGAAGAGAAAGAAAAGGATGAGAAAGAAATATATAAAGCATGAACAAGAAAAAGAGATAAAATTAAAAGAAAAACAAAGTAATAGGATTAAATGGCACAATTGAGATACTAGATCGAAATGAATTGGAAGAAGAAAATCATGAATACTTGGATAATGACTACATGTATAACATACCATTCCACACATGGTCTTTCATATTTGTTTATCTTTTTGAATAAATTCATCTACATGGCATGTATCATAAGTACTAAAGACAATCATTAGGCCATTGTTGTAATGTAACCCAAATGAAACACAAGTGCCTCGATAGTAGATACGCATTATTTCATTCACCTGATACGAATAATTGTATTTCATTTAATAGGCAGAATGCAAATTGCAGATATTACATGTAGGTAGGACATTCCATAATGTTTGTCTTACCTAGCAACAAATTTGGTTACATAACGAAAATGGCTAATTGCAAATGTTAATTATAAAGCAGTTAAATGCCTCATGATTGTGCCGGAATGGAATTGAAATCAGCATGATCTGATTGAGTTTGTTGGTTAAGTATTAAAGTCAGCGTTGAACAGACTACTCAGCTGAAAGATACAAGATAATTCATGTACACCTGTACATGCATGTACAGCAAATATATAGGAAACCATGGTATTGGCCTTTACAGACAGGTGGTCTTTCAAGACAGGTGTTTGCTCCAGCAGATAAGAATGTAGCAAGAATGGACATGAATTGCATGCCTGCATATACAGGGAATGTTTCAATTTGAAGGTTTGATTAAAATGATTGATTGATTGATTGATTGATTGATTGATTGATTGATTGATTGATTGATTGATTGATTGATTGATTGATTGATTGATTGATTGATTGATTGATTGATTGATTGATTGATTGATTGATTGATTGATTGATTGATTGATTGATTGATTGAACAACAAAAGTAACAGTACGTATATAAAATAGTAAAGAAATGTTACAGAATCAAAATATATGATAAAAAAATGGTAAATAGGACCACTTATTTATTAGCACATGTGTTAGTCAAGCATGGCCTCTCTAAATTTAAATTTACAAAATACAAGACGTTCAATTTCAAATCACAAAAAACATATAGAAGCTATCGCAACTCAGTTAGACAGTCTTATATACAGAGCAATATACAATCAGTTATTGAACACTTATTGACATAATATATGATTTTTAAGTGAGTTCATGAAACTGCTTCTGGATGTTTTTTAATTCAATATCACTTGGTATTCTATTCCTTAAATCACGTCCTAAAGCAGTTCTCCTTCTTTTACCCCATGAACCATTAAAAACAGCATCACAGCAGGGTGGGCGTCGTCTGCGAGCACGATCTGAACCGGTGGCAACGGGTTTCACGTCGCTAAGTAAATCTCTTCGTGAGAATCGCACGTTCCTATTTACATCATGAATATCACTGTGTGTTGTGCATCTTGAATTTTATATGGCCATTTAACAACTGTACCCCAGGAATGATTGATTGTTAGTGTTACCTCTTCATCACCCACCCCCTACCACCTTGATGTGTGTTTTCCATTATCTCTCTTCTCTTTTCTTCTCTCTATTCCTCAGAGATGTCACAAAATTTGCTATGCCGTAAATTATTTCTATATTTCAACCTTTCTTTGGTGAGATCGAAGTTTAATTTGCCCTCGTCCTTGAAAATAATTTGTTTTTTCTTCATATTTTTGCCCAAATGGGCACATTTTATTGTAATAACACACAAAAATCACAGTTACATTTTATACAAACAATATCAAAAACAGTATTTGTATACATCATTCATCTTCTGCGAGAATATTGCCCGTGTTTATTCTTCCCTGCATGTCCTTGAAACTAGAAAATGACAAAACTTGTCCCCTTCAGAACAAAATAAGACCCCCCTCCCTTCTCTTTGAACATAAAGATATTTTTTACTCACCCCCCACTTCCTCCCTTGATGAAATGACATCTATCTAATATCTTCTTTTAAAATTTGATCTGCCGTTGATTTTTCCTGACGTGCTCATGACTTTGTGAATCTTCTACTTATTGTTGTATCCATCGTCTATTGAGGAGGATTTTGTGTTTTATTAATATCTTTGTCATTTCAACTATAACTCCTCTGTCCCTCTCTTGTATTCATAACCTGTATTGTATATCTCCCCTCCCCCCTGCATTCTAAACCTCATTGTACCCTTCGTTCGAATTTGAATATACCTTTCATGGATTTTGTAATGTGTGATTGTCACTTTAATCTTGAATGTGCATGAGAATGACTTTTGTGGTATTCAACAAATCTATTATTAACAAATATGTCAGTCAGAAAAGTGAACTCCACTCTCAATTATGCATCGTTATTAGTGTATAATTGTATTCAGATGGTGTCTACATGCAAGTCCCCTTAGAAAAGCCTAAGATATAAAGAGCTTGAGAGTTCAAATCCTTACCCAATCTAGAGCTGCCTCTCTTGACCCTGGTTTAGAAAATTCCTTGTACTGTACTACATGTATGCGGCGATAATTGCAGCAGGAGCTAAGGCTAGAGTAACACTTTTTAAAGTTCATAGAATTCTATTGTTGTTCCATCTTAGGTGCTATACTAATTGCGATTGTAATTGGTTTAATTTTTTAATTTTATTAATGATATTATGAATGATATTTAATACTAATAGTATTAGTATTATCATCATATCATATTATTATTAGCATTATTGATATATAATTATACATTATTATTGATGTTTGTAATTTTATTATAAGTATCATCATCATCAACAGTAATATTATGACGATCATTATTTCTATCAATGACTTTATAACTTTTGTTGTTATTGTTGTTTTTATGAATAATAATGATAATAACAGTAATAATAATAGTAGTAGAAGTGGTAGTAGTAGTAGTAGTATTTTTTATTTTTATTTTTATTTTCATGATTAATGTTATTAACATCATTATTATTATTGATGACGTTGTTGTTATCATCATTAACATCATCCTCATTGGTGCTTTTTATCCCTACTATTATCGTTTTTATTATTTTTAATGATATTTTAAATTTGATATGTGCATATTTTCTAGCATCAAATCTCACCCAGAGCTCGACATCCAAAGTGCCTATCACACAGTACCCCAACCCTGGGTACATGCGCGGATGTGATATTCACGGTCTAGGTATACCTCAATCTTTGCTGGAATTCTGAACATATACTTCACCCCCACCCCCTCGCAGGCTTGTACACTTGTAACTTGCTCCAATTTAGTAATGCAGCCAAAAATACCAAGCTAATTTTGAACTGCACAAAGAAATATAAATCAATATTATGATCAAGCTTGTGCGCACTATTTACATTTGTGTTCTAATCTGTGCTTAATAGACCTATTTACTTATTCCATGCAAATTTTTTTTTAAACAAGTCTTTCTCTTGACAACTGTATGCTTGCCAGAACTTGTCCGACATTGTTTGATGTCTTCCATTATATTATCGTACCTCCTTTGTCTATGTTGCATTCATTCTCAATGCTGTGTATTAAACGTACATGTAGGGGCTACGTGTTTGCCCGGTCGACCCAAAGAAGTTACTTATTTACGTACCTAAATTTAATTTTCATCCACGAATTTGCAGTGGTTTCGTTTGCCCAAATATTGCACAATACTGAATTACCAGATGCAAACATTAACATGTAGTAGCTATTTCTAATGTTCATTGAAATCCAGAGTATTAGGCATTCTGCACATATTGATTTTCATATTTTGTCTCAAATGAACTGTGTATTCCACATCATTGTAGCCATTTCCACAGAAATTTAAGTGCTTTAGAACATATAGCAATCACAAAAAATATGTCACATATTGTTATCACTATAATACTCTATGCACACATATATACCCTTTTCAATTAATCTATTCCATAAGAAAGATGACGTCCTTACTATTTCAGATATAGTTCACCAGTAATTTTGTTTATGGATTTGTAGAAACATTACTTATGAAGTATAACAAAAAACATACTTTTAGTTAGATTACACTGCATGAAATTCAAATTCAAGGAATGCTCTTTTTCTTAAAGTTTGTTTTAAATATCAGGATTAAGAAAGTATTAAAGGGAGAGAAAGAAAAACAATTGTGTGTGTGTGAGTGTTTGCTTAATCTCTTCTTGAATCATAAAGTTTGATTTCATTTTGAAACAGTTATTCTGCATCTAGTATACTTTTTTTCTTTTGAGGTGATAGTTTCTGTGTACAATTTTTTTTTTTTTTTGTTTGTTTGTTTATATTGCGCAACTGTGAACAATAGCCAGTTCAGGTATCAACAGGTAATTTTTGCCAGCTGATTACACAATAAGTCTCTGCAAAGAGAGTCCTAAATAGGCCAATCAAATTGGTCCGCTGCTGCTTAGATGATGTTGTGTAGTATCACAAACCTATTAAAAACAAAAGTGACTGCATGTCTCTAAGTTACATGTGTTAAAGAATTGCAGTTTCTTTTGTTTTTTAATAGATTAGTGATACACAACATCAGCAAAGTGATAGTGTGGAATTTTACACTTATATCAGAGATAGGTGACATTGCATGACACAAAAGCAGCCTGATCTAAAAGCAGATCTGACCCTACCAAATCAACAATTTACAAAAAGATACTGTAATTGGGTTAAAGGTACCAATTAGTTTCAATTCTGTGTGTCATTAATTAAGCATGTCATTAACTAACTGAACAAATCATTATATTTCTCTTTGAGTTAGACACCACTTTATGAGTGCATTCCTTAATTAGTCCAAAAGATTCAATATCACTATCAAACTCTCAGGGGAATGCACTGATATAAAGTATATTGTTAGTATGTGAATGAGTTGATAATGATATTAACTGGGTTATCAATTTTCATTTTATTCCAATTGTCATAATTAGGCCTGTCATTAATTAGCTAAGCAAAACATCGTAGGCCCTTAGTTTAATTGACGGTCCTCTTCAAGTTTTCAATTAGACACCACTTTGTGAATACAATATTTATTGCACAGAGTTCAATCTCGAAAGGCCAATGGCCTAAGCGGCACCCCCTTCACTTTAATTTTTCATCTCTATCCCTTTTGGGGGGAGAATTTAATGTACTATAATGTTATTATTAGTTAATCATGTTCTTGATTGCACCTTTATGCCAGTTTTTGTAATGTCTTGCTGTTATTTGTCATATTTAATGGAATGTGGAAAAGTAAGGTTCAAGTTTGAGTTTAAGTTCAAGATTGAATGATCTTCCTTTCCAACTCTCTCAAACATGCCCTACCTGGTATGTTAAAGAGTTAAGACATGTAAATAAACATGCTTATTCGTTTTATTTATTTTCATTGTGTTAAAGTTTATGTCTCGCAAAAATATGAAAATGTCAACAGTTTGAATTATAGCAACAGATTGCATGCAGTTCAAATGTTGTGATTGGTAGTGATGCACATTAAGATTACTTTGTTTGTTTTTTCTGCATGAAATGCATGGGTTTTGTTTTTTGTTTGTTGTTGATTGAAACAATACCTTGTTTCTCATGTACAGATACGTATGTGTACTTTATAATGTGCATGTACATGTATTTCTATCTTTCTTGTACACATTGATATGCTTGTGAGCAAAACAAACATGAATTGTTTCTTTTTCAGTAGTGAAAATAATCACTATATACATGTACAAAGGGATACAAAAAAGTTCTGAGTAAAAATCAACAATGTGTAATATATATATACCGTTGAAATATATGGCACAGATTGTTCTAATAAAATTGTCTTTCTAGGTTCTTCTTTGAGTGTTTTTATATCTGATGAACC
This sequence comes from Strongylocentrotus droebachiensis, assembly GCA_035222895.1. Classification (NCBI taxonomy): domain Eukaryota; kingdom Metazoa; phylum Echinodermata; class Echinoidea; order Camarodonta; family Strongylocentrotidae; genus Strongylocentrotus; species Strongylocentrotus droebachiensis. The sequence goes on along the minus strand of JAVYIG010004290.1, from coordinate 115,652 downwards.
AAGAAACGCTAATTTGACCTGACTAATATTAACAAATTTATGTATTAAAGAATTTCAGATATTGACAACAAATTATTTGTATTAGTTGTATTACGTCATGATCCTTTTCAAATTGAGTTTAGTTTATAGTTCAGGAATATTTCAAACATCAAACATACTATTCCACTTTACACTCAAGATTAACTTAACTTAATTAAGTTGGATTTGGTCTTGTTTTCTCTTATTGATAACAGTTTAAAGTTGCTTTATAGTGTTTTTTCATATTCATGCATATATTCATCTGTCTGACCGAGGCCTTTTCTCATACTTTTATCGGGTAATATCATATTTCAATCATTCATTATTTGCTTCATAACTTACCGTGTCTATTTATTTCCATGTATCCGCTTAATCTTCATTTTAGCATCCAAACATCACAAGGAAGCGGCCTTGCGGTCGGTGTCTGCCAATTCTTATGGTATTTCATCATTTCTCAGCTTGATTATTAGTTTGCCATGTGTTTCTGTGTTCCCCCGCTTGCCTCCTTGACGTTCTTTTACATGTACATTACAGTGCTTTGATATTTGTTGTAGATGTTATTGCTGATTGACCTATTTCATTTGACTCTCTTTTCTTTGCTTTCTCTTTTCTTTCTTTTTCTTTCTTTTTCTTTCATTATATCTGTTCCTGCCTTCCTCTCTATGTCGCTCTCTCACTTTCTTCCTCTCTCTCTCTCTCTCTTTCTTCCTCTCTCTCTTTCTCTCTCTCTCTTTCTTCCTCTCTCTCTCTCTCTCTCTCTCTTTCTTTCTCTCTCTCTCTCTTTCTTCCTCTCTCTCTTTCTCTCTTCCTTTTGCTCACTTGTTCTCTTAATACCGTGTCTCTGTCTCTCTTGGTGTCTCTCAGACTTCCTCTGCCCCCTGTCTCTTTCTCTGTCCATTTTAGTCTACCTCTTTGTTCACCTCTATTTCTCTCTGTCTGCCTACTTTTCTCCCATTCTTTTGTATTGTGGCAGTCTGTCTTTTTGTTCCCCTTAGTTTGTCTCTTTGTCTCTTTCTCTCTCTTTGCCTCCTCCTTTTCTCTTTGCCTCCTTTTCTCTATCCATGCATCATTTGAGTAACATTAACTTGTGTTTTGTTCAGAATTTAGATCAACACTTTTATCCCCCCCCCCTCCCCTATGCTCATATCTGCATCATACTCGCCCTTAATTTTGAGTTACTTCCTCAATATGTTCTATTCTTTTTTTTCCTTCTAGATGTTGCTTTATGATTTGTTTGTGATTTTATTTCCTGGTTTGATCTCTGTTGCCCGCACATGTAGCAGACATTATCCTGTACTGTTATCATTAAAAAAAAATTACCTGAAATGAAATACAAAGGTAGAGATTTTGTGCTTAGGAAAGTTTAATCTTTTGTATGGATTAATTTGTTGTGAAAAGATTTGAGTTGACTTTATTAGATGTTTGGGGAATTCTTCAAACACAACATGCACATGTATGTTGTTTACATTATATCATATCCTGTCACTTGTGTGTTGCTCTGGTGTGTTTTGCATTTACGAAAAGTGTTTAAGGATGAACATATTATAATCAATCTCATACTCCTGCACTTAAGCCATGCTGCACAAGAAGCACTGCCTCAAAATCTCCCTCTAGCGCCATCTCAGGTCAGCTATAGCAATATCGTCCTGTAACTCACTGCTTCCCTAGGTGCCCTGTTGGTTCTTGCATCGAGTCCTCTGTCTGCAAAGTAGGAATTAAGTATTGAGTATGCACTGTTGGCAAGTTGACCATGAGATAGCGCTGTGCAATAAACTACTGTACGGCAGAAAGTTCATCCGTTCAGTATTGCTTTAAGCTGCTTAGTGTGCTCTTCCTGTGTACAATAAATTTATTTGTAAAATGTCTTGTCAGCCGAGTACTGAGTCATCCTTTGGACGCCAAGTACCCTAATATTGTTTTCAGTCATAATCATCTCAAAGCTTTGATATAGTCTGGAAATGGAAACTGAAGATTTCTTTCTTCAGTAAGAGTAAGAATGTAATAAGTCACATGAAGGTGTGTTCATAGGATCTTTGAAAAGATAAACATAATTCACAACAACAACAAATCACAGCTTTGAAACACTTTCACCTCACAGCATTTGTTTTTTGTTTCCTTTTTCAAGTTTTTTGGTTTACTAACATATTCAAATTTTTGGATGCTCTTTCCTGGGGACCGTCAAGTGACGAGTTATTCAATTTTTAACCAGTTATTAATTAATTGACTTGAATACTTGGAATCCAGTCTGCATACATTACTTGGACAAGCTTTCGGGTTGTCAAGAACTAGCTTTGTCAGTAAATTATGCATAAAATTTGAATATTTTAATAAACCTGTCTATTGTGTTTGGTTAAAAATAGTTTGTTTATGTGTACACCTGCCTCGTGATGTGCTAGTGAATGTTCCTTTAATTGGCCTGTTAACTCATTTTATTCATACTCCTTAAACCAAAGTTTCTCTTGACAACTCAAAACCTTGCAAGGGATTTGCCAGACATAACAACAACCATACCATTATACACAGCACTGTGAATTGAATATTCAGAATCAAACCAGGGGTAATTCTGAGAAACATGCATACATTTAAATACATTAAACAGGTTGTTTCTCATGTATCACTCCTTATATTGTAAACCTTGCAAGGGACTTTCCAGACACAGCTTCAACCATACCATTATACACAGCATTGAATTGAATAGTCAGAATTAAACCAGGGGATCTGAGAAACATGCACAAATATAAATGCATTGAACAGGTTGATTCTTATGTTTCATTCATTATGTTGTATGTCGCTATTTCATGTCATACAACACTACCTTTCATGGATTGTAGCTAGCCCAAAAAATTCATTCACCATACTCAAAAATTGACATATTCTTGTTCTTAATAATTATATAGTTTCTCATATATATATTACCGGTACATAATTTGACAATGTGTGACCAAAATAAATTTCCATGTATTCTTGTGAATTTGGATGACTAAAAGAATTGAATTAATTGATTGATACTGTGATGATAATATCTTTCCCTCTTCTTCCTCAGGAATAGCACCCAGCACAGCTAGAGGGGGCAGAGGGGCCGATATATCTGTAAGTTGACCCTTTTTATCAAAACAATCATTCTTCTTCTTGCCATTTGCATCTAATTGGACATTTTTGTTTTTGACAAATGTTGCATTTAGTGCAGGTGAATACATGAGAATGGCTCAACTCTGTCAATATGGCTTTTGAGTTATGAAGAAGAAAAAAAATACATTTGAGGTTAGTTTAAGAAATAGATTGCTTCCATCTTTATGGGACCTTTTACATTTGAATATTCATTGTTTTTAGTACCGCTACATGAAGATGAAGAAAAAAATTGTGCCTCTTAAACTTATCAAAACATGAAACTTTCTTTCTTGTATACTTGTATTCAGTTGTTTTCCAGACCGGTTTTCCTTTTTATGTCGCTTTACTTTCTCATATATCAAGATCATCCTTTTATTTATTTCATTATATTTTTGTTTATGTATTATACCAGGAGAGGCCAGAGAGGTCCCCAACAAGTCCAGGTAAGTTGACGATTACAGAAGTTATAGAAGTAGTAATGTAGCAGGAGTATTGAATTTAAGATGGGAAAAATTCTATCATAGTAGTTGAAGTACAGTAGCAGCAAGCATTTTAGTATTAGTAAGAGTAGAATTTGTGTGTTTTGAATGCTGAGAACTAGAGGAGAGTTCACATATATTCAGTCTTTATAAGGTTTTCACCAAAAGATAGAAGAAAACTTGAAACTGTCCAGAAACAAGCTACTCGGTTATTCTTTGCCCTCTGATTGCTGTATCGTACTACTCCCTTGATTAAGGAACTCCACTGGTTAGCTCTACAACGCATGTCTTCAAAATGCTAAATCATATGACACCTGAAGTTTTATATTAAGTCAGATTTAATTGAAACTTTCATCGGTTTGCTTCTCTGATTATTCAGCTTTCTTTTACTTAGAGTAGTTTCCTATTTGGGTTGGATTTCCCTTTAATCTCATCATATATTTCTGTATCACCTACCAGGTTCTTCTTCCAGACTAAATGCAATGAACGGCTCCTCAGAGAATTCAAATGGGCCTTCCAGTGATACGAATAGGGTAAGTGATTTCCACACATACATACGTACATAGTAGTGATGCTGTGGTCTTGTGGATATGTGACCACACTCTGAATAACCTGATTTGAGGTTCAAGTCCCAGTCCCAGCACTAACAACTGTTAGCAAGGCGTACAAAAGAATTCCTGAAATGCTTGCAACGCCATAGAGGCTTAGAGCAACTTGCTAAAAGCCAGGGTAATTTGTAGTCGCCTAGAGTACCCCTTGAGTTGGATATGTGAAATGTAAACGTACATTATCTCTTGCAATTATTGTATGAATGTCTACAATTTGATCTTTCATCAATGGTTTGGAACGGTCTAATATTCTAGGAAATGCATTTAGAACAATGATGGTCCAGCAGCTCACTGCTCGACACGGCTTGTTCCTTTAACTGCTTTCAGAATTGTTTCATTGTTTGTTTGTTTGTTGTTTGTTTTCTTTGACAGAATGAGAATGGATCTGAAGCAAGTCCAATGGAACCACCCCCACCCAGGTCTCCCAGACCTCATAAAGCAAGAGATCCGGTAGGTTTCTATTGTTGTCATTATTATCAATGCAATCTTCAGGACCATGGTCATTAACATCATTATCATCTTCTTCATCAGCAGCAGTAGTAGCATAATCATTATCATCAACACTCCTCACCATCATTTATCATCATTATCATCATCAACTGTTATCATTATCCTCCTCCTCTTCCTCCTACTTCTCCTCTTCCTCCTACTTCTCCTCTTCCTCCTACTTCTCCTCTTCCTCCTCCTACTTCTCCTCTTCCTCCTACTTCTCCTCTTCCTCCTACTTCTCCTCTTCCTCCTACTTCTCCTCTTCCTCCTCCTCCTCCTCCTCTTCCTCCTACTTCTCCTCTTCCTCCTACTTCTCCTCTTCCTCCTACTTCTCCTCTTCCTCCTACTTCTCCTATTCCTCCTACTTCTCCTCTTCCTCCTACTTCTCCTCTTCCTCCTACTTCTCCTCTTCCTCCTACTTCTCCTATTCCTCCTACTTCTCCTCTTCCTCCTACTTCTCCTCTTCCTCCTACTTCTCCTCTTCCTCCTACTTCTCCTCTTCCTCCTACTTCTCCTCCTACTTCTCCTCTTCCTCCTACTTCTCCTCTTCCTCCTACTTCTCCTCTTCCTCCTACTTCTCCTCTTCCTCCTCCTCCTCCTCCTCCTCCTACTTCTCCTCTTCCTCCTACTTCTCCTATTCCTCCTACTTCTCCTCTTCCTCCTACTTCTCCTCTTCCTCCTACTTCTCCTCTTCCTCCTACTTCTCCTCTTCCTCCTACTTCTCCTCTTCCTCCTACTTCTCCTCCTACTTCTCCTCTTCCTCCTACTTCTCCTCTTCCTCCTACTTCTCCTCTTCCTCCTACTTCTCCTCTTCCTCCTACTTCTCCTCTTCCTCCTACTTCTCTACCTTCTCCTTTTTCTCCTCTTCCTCCTACTTCTCCTCTTCCTCCTACTTCTCTACCTTCTCCTTTTCTCCTTCCTCCTCCTCCTCTTCCTCCTCCTCTTCCTCC